>JBBMOL010000559.1:0-54104 GCA_037954665.1 Laguncularia racemosa
CCCCCATATCAGGGGCATATGAACAGCAGACCACCACCATGCCCCCATATCAGGGGCATATGAATAGCTGACCACCACCACGCCCCTATATCAGGGGCGTGTGGAAGAGAAATCAGGAACAGAAGCTACTACGCCCTTGATATGGGGGCGTGCCAGCTTCAAAGGATGACTAGAGACCACCACGCCCTTTAAAACGGGGCATGGTGAGGGGCGTATGGAGCCTCGACATACTTTCTCTAACTCTTCTCTCTCCTCCAATGCTAGCACATATGTATAAGATGAAAAAGAAAAAAAAGAGGACGAGGGAGAGACGGTAAACCATGGGTTTTAGAATACACTTCTCTTCATTTTTCTCTCTTTCTTTAGTTTTCTACTCAACAATCCAAGGAGATTCAAGCAAGGCATTCAAGATTCAATATATCAGGGTTGTAATCATGAACTCTAGTTTCTCTTCATGTATTTGTTCTTTCAATGTTAGGTCTATGGAAGAGTAAACCTAGACCTAGATCTCATTTGAACTATTTTGTCATATGATGAAGATATGATTTAATTGAAGTTTTATTGATGTTCTTTTGTTCCATTACATGTGCTGCATAATTATCTTAGATTCATATTTTTGGAATATGAGTTTATTCTTAATATCATTTGAGTTGATTGAGAAATCGCTTTTATGGTCAGATTTATGTTTTGGATGAGATTTGCTCGTGTTTCTAGAGATAGAATATTGAAAATCTTCTATTGAACATTCATTCGAATCGAGTTCATATGCTTCATGTGATTCTAGATTGCTATTGATTAAAGAGAGATCCTAATTGATAAATCTAGGATTAGATAAGTAATTTACTTGAGAAAGTAATTATCTTACTTCTTGGAACTTAACAGCTTAAGAACTCAGAAACATTAATCCTTAGCTTCTAATGATTTATGTGACAATATAGGTATATAATGAGATCTAGGTTGCTTTGTTAGAGAATTAACCCTTGTTTTGTTGAAGTAGTTTTAGTTAAGATTTTAGATTGTTAAATAATTTTAGTTGTTAATACACTTTACCTCAGTTTGACGGTTAGATAATAGGGAAAGAGCTAGTACTAGTAATTAGTAATCTCCTCTCAGTGGAACGACCCTACACTTAACACTATACTACGTCTACGGTAGGTACACTTGCCTATTGCAGCATAGTTAGAATTAGGAACAGGTATTAGAAATACTAAAACTACGATTGGCAACGATCAAGTTTTTGGTGCCATTGCCGGAGAGGAAGCACCGCTAATATTAGGAACACTTATTAATTATTTGTCTAGCCACTTTATTTACTTCTCTTACTATTCCTTCTTTGTTTACTTAGAATTTAGGTACCACCATTTGTTAGATTTTAGTTCTTGTAGTGCATGATTAGGAGCCGATCCAAGGGCTTTGTTGATTTTGATCCAGAGTGTGAGAGAATCCTTACTCAATCGCGCAAAAGAGATAAGAACCCATTAGAATCTTCATCAACAAGGATTAAGGAAGAGCTAATGTTAGAAGAAATGGCTAACCCACAAGATAACCCTCTTCACGAGCTAAATCCAATGGTTGAGCTTAGGAGAACCAATGCTGAGTTCGCTAGGCCAAGGTTGGATGGTGTTAGCTCTAGCATTGTTAGACCTAGGGTGGCGACAAACAGTTTTGAGATTAAACCGGCCGTAATTCAAATGGTTCAACAATATGCCCAATTTGATGGTCTTGAGGATGAGGATCCAAACTCTCATATTCAATCCTTCCTGGAGATATGCGACACTTTCAAATTTAATGGAGTGAGTGAAGATGCGATTCGTCTTAGACTCTTCCCATTTTCTTTAAGAGGAAGAGCTAAGCAATGGTTAAACTCTTTGCCAAGAAGCTCCATCACCACCTGGGAAGAGTTGGTTACAAGGTTTTTGGACAAGTTCTTTCCACCTTCAAAGACCGCTAAACTCCGAGCTAACATCCAGTCTTATCACCAACAAGAGTCGGAAACACTTTATGAGGCTTGGGAATGTTTCAAGGAATCATTAAGGAGATGCCCTCATCATGGTGTTCTAGAGTGGATGCATGTTCAGATTTTCTACAACGGTCTCAATTGTCAGATTGGACAAATGGTAAATGTTGTAGATGGAGGCACGATTAATCATCAAACTCCTAAAGAAAGCTTAGCTCTCTTTGAGAATCTAGCAGTGAATAATTTTGAATGGTCACATTCTAGGAGTAGAGATAAAAGACCGGTAGGAGTTATTGATGTAGACATGGCTACTACAATCATGTCAAAAGTAGAGGCGTTGTCTAGAAAAATAGATGGATTGTCACTTTCAAAGAAGCAAGTATACACAACTGAGCCCTCCTTTGGTGATGAATTAGGTGTTGAACAAGTGGACTATTTGGGAAATCAGATCCGGCCTTAGAATAATCCTTACAGTAACACATATAATCCAGGCTGGAGAAATCACCCAAATGTTTCATGGAGTAACAACAACAATTTTTAGAATGGCAACCCTAATCCTCCCCCTGGTTTTCAAAGACCACCTGGTCAGAGTTCTAAACCACAATCATCAATTGAGGACATCCTAGCAAAGTTGGTAAAAGATTCTGAAGATAGACAAAAATCATTGGACATGATTTTACAGAATCAAGACACTACTCTCAGAAACCATGGTGCCTCAATCCACAATCTTGAGACTTAGGTTGGACAAATTGCTAAATTACTTTCAGATAGACCTCAGGGTTCATTACCAGGAAATACAGAGACAAATCCTCGTGAGCATGTGAAAGCAATAACCCTGAGAAGTGGTAAAGAACTCCAATATGAGAATCAAGTAAGAAGAGGTGAGGCATCTAACTCGAAGGAGAAACAACCGATTGAAAATGATGAAGGAGAGAAGCCAGAGAAGTTAGTTGAGAAGAAGTCATCATCATCCAAACTAGTTCTAGAATATAAACCTCCCAGTCCATACCCTGCAAGATTGAAGAAAGATAAGGTAGATGAGCAATATGGTAAATTTTTTGGTTTTTAAACAATTGCATATTAACCTTCCATTGGTTGAGGCATTGACTCAAATGCCTAGATATGCAAAGTTTCTAAAAGAATTATTGTCGAATAAGAGAAAATTGGAAGAGTTTTCTTCAATGACTTTAGGAGGAGAATGTTCGATAGTTATTCAGAACAAACTTCCAAAGAAACTTAGGGACCCTGGGAGCTTCACCATCCCGTGTTTGATCGGTAACCTAACTGAGGAGAGGGCCCTAGCTGATCATAGGGCTAGTATCAATCTCATGCCATATCAACTCTTCAAGAAGTTGGGACTTGGGGAACTAAAGCCAACCCGAATGAGCTTGCAATTGGCGGATAGATCAGTCAAATTCCCAAGAGGAGTGGTTGAGGATGTGCTAGTCAAAGTTCAAGACTTCATTTTCCTAGCAGATTTCGTCATCCTAGATATGGAAGTGAGTGTGGAGATCCCATCGACTCTTGGGAGACCATTTCTGGCTACTGTAAGAGCTATCATAGATGTGGGAGACGAGAAATTGGTGCTGTGAGTGGGAAATGAGGAAGTCATAGTGAAGATGCCGAATGTTCTTAAGCATAATTTGCAACATGATGATACTTGTTTTGCAGTGGATGATCTTGATCTACCTCTTTCAGAGTCAATGCAAGAACTTTTATGCAAGGATGCTTTAGAAATTTGTTTGACGAATGGGGATCAAGGAGAATCTGTGGGTGTATTAGTTAAAGAGATGATTGGTAAGGAATGTTAAAAAAAAAAAAAGTGTGGAGAAACACCACGCCTAGGCCATGGAACGTATGAAGGCAAAAGAGGTGACAAAGTGGAAAAATTCCAACTGATATGCTACCGCGCCCCTTTCCACGGGGGCATGTCAATCTAGAATTGCCCACAGAGCCTACCACGCCCTATTAACCTTGTGTTAACTTAATTTAATAACTCATGCTATACTTTTCTTTATTTTTCTTTCTTTTTAATTTCTGTTATAGGCTAACTTCTTTCGCGTTTTCTTCTTTGTATAGTTTTCCAGATTTTGATATTGCAGCAACCGGAAGATTCACACAATGCTTGAATGCTGGAGCTATTACACAACATAGGGTCTTGATTGAGCACTTGATGAATAGCAACATCAAATTCAGGGGAGCACTAGTTCTTTTTATTACCTTTTCTATCTTAATTTTTCTCTACTTAATGCTCTTTCCTTATCTGATTTTTATATTAAACATAAACATTGAGGACAATGTCTAACTTAAGTGTGGGGGAGGGGTATTAAATATTATGTATAAAAAAAAGGAGAACTAAGTGTGTATATGTGATTATTGATATAGAAAGTGAAAAATTCAAAATTCTTTCAATTTTCTATTAAAATTCCTCCTACAGTTTCTATTTTGCTAGAATTTTAGCTGCAATTGAGGAGTGTTTTAGCATTCCATGATTGAATCCCTAAAAAAAGAATGTCATGCAATTCACTCCTATTTTTGCATTGAATTCTTTCATACTTGATCAAACTTATAGAATAAAAATCTTTGTGAAGCAAGCTTACTTATCATTTAAAGGCTGAATTCGAAGTTAGGAATTGAACTAAGGTCTTTAGCAAAATGTTAATTGGCTTGATTTCTAAGTTACTAGGAAGTATATTGTTTCATCAAAAGTCTTAAGAGCTAGTCAACCCATTATAAAAGGGCAAATGAAATAATTCTCTTGGTGACTAAGAAAAGTTTAAGTCAAAATAAGATATCTTAGTTAATGTGGGCGGGTTTTAGTCCCTCAGAAGAGCGAAGTCTGACCCCTCTACTAGCTAAATAAATCAGTTAGAGTAATGGAGGTTCGATGGGGTCCCTTTAAAACCTGGTCACCTAAGGTCGTCCGACCTAGCATGCCCCCATATCAGGGGCATATGAACAGCAGACCACCACTATAACCCCATATTAGTGCATATGGAAGAGAAATCAGGAACAAAAGCTACCACGCCCCTTGCCACGGGGCGTGGCAGAGGGCGTATGGGACTTGAAGTGAAAGAGAAAGCCACCACGCCCCTGATATGGGGGCATGCCAGCTTCGAAGGATGACCAGAGACCACCACGCCCTTTGACACGGGGCATAGTGAGGGGCGTATGGAGCCTCGACATACTTTCTCTGACGTTTCTCTCTCCTCTAATGCTAGCACATATATATAAGACGAAAAAGAAAAAAAAGAGGAGGAGGGAGAGACGGCAGACCTAGGGTTTTAGAATACACTTCTCTTCATTTTTCTCTCTTTCTTTAGTTTTCTGCTCAATAATCCAAGGATATTCAAGCAAGGCATTGAAGATTCAATCTATCCGAGTTGTAATCATGAACTCTAGTTTCTCTTCATGTATTTGTTCTTTCATTATTAGGTCTATGGAAGAGTAAACCAAGACCTAGATCTCATTTGAACTATTTTGTCATATGATGAAGATATGATTTAATTGAAGTTTTACTGATGTTCTTTTGTTCCATTACATGTGCTGCATAATTATCTTAGATTCATATTTCCAGAATATGAGTTTATGCTTAATATCATTTGAGTTGATTGAGAAATCGCTTTTATGATCAGATTTATGTTTTAGATGAGATTTGCTCGTGTTTCTAGAGATAGAATATCGAAAATCTTTTGTTGAACATTCATTTGAATCGAGTTCATATGCTTCATGCGATTCTAGATTGCTATTGATTGAGGAGAGATTCTAATTGATAAATCTAGGATTAGATAAGTAATTTACTTGAGAAAGTAATTATCTTGCTTCTTGGAACTTAACAGCTTAAGAACTTAGAAACATTAATCCTTAGCTTCTAATGATTTATGTGACAATATAGGTATATAATGAGATCTAGGTTGCTTTGTTAGAGAATTAACCTTGGTTTTGTTGAAGTAGTTTTTGTTAAGATTTTAGATTGTTAAATAATTTTAGTTATTAATACACTTTACCTCAGTTTGACGGTTAGATAATAGGGAAAGAGCTAGTACTAGTAATTAGTAATCTCCTCTCGGTGGAACGACCCTGCACTTAACACTATACTACGTCCATGGTAAGTACACTTGCCTATTGCAACGTAGTTAGAATTAGGAACAGGTATTACAAATATTAAAACTACGGTTGGCAACAATCAAAAGGACTTGTTATGCTTTGGTTTGGGTCATGCACTGGTTGAGGTAGTATACCCTCTACTATCTTGTTGAATTGTTAACGAAACATGACCCTTTGAAATACTTAGTAGAGAAGCTCGTTTTGTTAGGAAGAATCTCCAAATGGAAAATGCTCCTATCAGAATTTGATATCACATACATAAATCAAAATTCGATGAAAGGGCAATTGCTAGCAGATCAGTTGGTAGAACACCTAATTGAGGGAGATCTTCAAGAATCATAGGCCCAATTTGCTAATGAAAACATATTAACAGCGGAGGGCAAATCAGTAGAAGAATACAAGATAGAGCAAAAACCTAGATGGAAGATGTTCTTTGATGGAGCTGCCAACGTATTTAGTTGTGGGATTGGGGCAATGTTGATATCACCAAAAGGAACACAATTCCCTTAAGAAATGAGACTCGCATTTTCGTATACTAATAACATTGTAGAATATGAGGCATGCATCCTTAGCCTCAAAATGGCTTACCATATGGAAATTCATGAAATAGATGTATATAGAGATTCTTCACTCATCATACTACAAACACAAGGGGAATACAAAACTAAGGACCCCAAATTGGTGCCATACCATCAACATTTGACAGAGTTGATCGACGAATTCGAGGCAGTCACCTTCACATACATCCCAAGCACTCAAAATCAGTTTGTAGATGCCTTCACCGCACTAGCATCTATATTTCAATTAACAGGGGAGGGGGGGAAGAGGGGCAAAGTCCAACCATTTAAATAGGCTTGTGCTCTATAGAAGATCACCTAACACCACATTACTAAGATGTGTGGATAAAAGAGAGGCATGCAAACTAATGAAAGAAGTGCATGAAGGAGTATGTAGACCTCACATGAATGGATACATGCTTGCTTGAAAAATCATGAGGATGGGCTACTATTGGTTAACAATGGAATCAAATTGCATCAAATATGTCATGCACTATCACTAGTGTCAAGTCTATGCAAACCGAATAAATGCCCTACCTAAAGAACTTCATTCATTATCCTCACCATGGCCATTCTCCATGTGGGGAATTGACATTATCGGGCCAATTACTCCAAAAGCATCCAATGGTCACAGATTCATACTAGTAGCCATTGATTATTTCACTAAGTAGGTAGAAGCTTCATCGTATGCCAATGTCACTAAAGGGATAATAGTCCGATTCATGAGGAGAGACATATTAGCCCGATATGGAGTTCTTGAATCAATTATCACAAATAATGGCACAAACCTCAACAATAAATTGATGACAAATTTATGTCAGTAGTTCCATATAAACCACAGAAATTCAACTCCTTCCCGACCTCAGATGAATGGGGTAGTGGAAGCGGCCAACAAGAACATTAAAAGAATTATTGAGAAGATGACCATCACTTACAAAGATTGGTACGAGATGCTACTATTCGCCCTCATGGCTTACAGAACCTCAATTCGAACATCTACCAGAGTTATCCCATATTATTTGGTATATGGTACTAAGGCAATTTTGCCAATTGAAGTTAAAATACCATCTTTCAGGATCCTATCAGAAGCGTAATTTGATGAATCCAAGTGGGTAAAGAAGAGGCTTGATCAGTTGAACTTGATCGACGAAAAGAGACTTGCTGCATTATGTCACAGCCAATGCTACTAACAAAGAATGACCTGAGCATTCAACAAGAAAATGAGACCACAATGTTTTAAAGAAGGAGATCTGGTACTAAGGAAAGTTCTCCCGAATGCATAGGATTCAAAGGGCAAGTTTACCCTAAATTATGAGGGCCCATATGTTGTAAAAATGGTGTTATCAGGAGGGGCCTTAATATTAGCCCAAATAGATGGTGTAGAATTGAGAGACCCCATTAAAATGGATGCTGTTAAGATGTATTATTTTAGGCAAGAAAATTGAAAATTTGCTAAGGTTTATGAATGTCAACAATTAGTACAAATTTCGTTAGTTTAGTTTTTATTCCTTCTACAAGTAAAGTTAATGTCTCCAAACGATCGATTATCCTGATCAATTGTCATTAAACAAACTCTCATATCATTTTTATACACGTACTACCCATTGCCTCATAATGAATAATGAATAATGAAATGATGACAAAGCTTAATGGGATTTTTTTTTCCACCTATTCTGAGCATTAGACCTGGTGTGTTAATAGGATAATACTACAATCATAAGAGCCACACTCACAAGAAAGAAAATACATCAAGGCTCTCAGCCCTATTTGAAGCAAGAGTAAGTAGAGAAGGAGCAAAACATCACGAAGGTTCGGTTGTTATCTGTGATAAATCGGTAAACATTTAGAGTAAATAATCATCACTCATCAAGAATCACATATTCTATAAGTTAGGTAGTCTAAAAGGTACTTTTCATTATCATTTGACCAATTTACTAGAAACGTTTTTAGAAATGCTAAGTTAATAAGATATACCCAAACATCATTGTCAGTTAGTCAACCTACAATGGAACACTTTCCTAGATATACTCTCTTAGAGTTAGCCATAATGGGGCACTATCCTAAAATTTCTTCCTTAGGGTTATAAGTAAAAAAAAAAAATACACTTTCCACTACTGGTTAGTTAGCCTACAATGGGGCACTTTCCTAAATGTCCTCTCATAGGGTGGCAAGTCTAAGGAAGAGGCTTCCTATTATCAATTAGTTAGCCTACAATGGGGTACTTTCCTAAATATCCCTATTACAATTGCTATTCTAGTAAGAAGCTTCCTATCATTGATTAGTCAACTCATAAGTGCACTTTTCTAAATAATCATTTTTTTTAAGGTCGCTAATCCTATAAGACGCTTCCTATTATCAGTTGACTAGCTCATAAGAGCACTTTCCTAAGCAATATCTTCTTTACGGTTGCTAATCTTGTAAGACCCTTCCTATTATCAGTTAGTTCACTCACAATAACACATTCCTAAACAATCTCTGTTTAAGGTTGATATGCTTCCTATCATCGACTAATTAGCCCATAGAGCACTTTTCTAGATGATATTTTACTCTAGGTTGCTAGTTCGTTGAGATGCTTCTAGTTTAAGACCACTGCCCAAGTAGTATTAATCATCATAAAGTGATCATCTTTTTACAACACAGGATCGTTAGCTCATGGAGCATTTTCCCTACTCAAACAGATAATTAAATAACTCCCTACTAGAACTAGGTTCAGATATCCAGCTAACTATGGTGTTATCCATTCGGTCTATCAGCCAAAAATGGTGTCTTTGTAGTTAAGTTTTCAAACTTTACTACAAAAAGGGATAGCTGTAAACATCTCATTTTTGCCCTTTAATCACAATAATGTTTCATTTTTCATTTTTCATTTTTTTCGATTTTTCTTCTATTTTTCATAAATGAAGGAAAAATAATTAAAAAAACAAAATAAATGGGAATAATACACCAATTTTGGAAAATGAAGGTAGAAATAATAATAAAAGATGTCAAGGAAATTTTATAAAATTTTAGAATTTTAAAATAATATAAAATTAATAAAAATGCCACACGTATATACAATTTGCATGTTAAATAAAATTGAGATTTGGGCTAGCTCAACTG
Organism: Laguncularia racemosa; assembly: GCA_037954665.1. Classification (NCBI taxonomy): domain Eukaryota; kingdom Viridiplantae; phylum Streptophyta; class Magnoliopsida; order Myrtales; family Combretaceae; genus Laguncularia; species Laguncularia racemosa. The sequence continues at coordinate 9,721 of JBBMOL010000559.1, forward strand.
GCTCGTGTATTGGCCTAGAACATGCGGTGAAGGGGTGCGGTCATGGGTTCGAGTCCCACTAGAGGCACTTTGTGCCGTTTTATTTTTTTTTCCCTTCTAGTTGCCACATGGCAGCACGCGATTGGCCAAAACGTGCTCGTGCAAGTTGCGTGATCTTCTCCTTCCTCTAGATAGCAACAGCAACGTTAGAAACGAAAAAAAAAAGAGGAAGAAAAGCTCACTGATAAACATGAATCAAACCTAATCAAACCAAGTTTTTTTTTTATCATCATCCATTTATAATAGAAAGAAGTAAGATAAATCATGAAAAACAACTAAATCTATATGGATCGATTCAAATAAATAAATAAATAAGGCATAAGCATAGATTCCAATCGTGAGCCCGATACGAGCTTATCAAGAGGGATTTTGTGAGTCTATAAATAGGACTCGACTCGCTAAAAGAAAGAAAGAAGAACATAGGAGAAAACACCTCAGCAGAGTTCTTCCTCTCTCTCTTTCTCTCAAACCCTCCTCGAACTGCCACATTAAGGTGGTTTTCGATGAAAAACACTACCACCATCAGGTTTCCCATTCTAGCAAAGCCCAAGCCGACACTTTCCCATGCTTCAACAACCACCGGAGATAACCTTTGACCGGCACGATTCGACCCAACCCGACCTGCCCTGCAATCCGTATCCAGGTCAGTCGAATTTTTTATTTTATTTATTTATTTATTATTAGAATAAATAAGAAAAAATATAAATATATATGAGAAAAAATAATTATTTTTTAGAATATTGATTAGATTTAGAGTTTTTAATAAATAAATAAATGTGTCTATTATGGTGATAAAATATATAATAAAATAAAAAAAAGATAAATAAATAAAAATAAATAAAAATACTAAATAATAATGAATTTTATCTTATTTCCAATCACTTAGAAAAATTCCTTTTCAAAATAAATTGGAAATTAATTTTTCTTAAATTAGAAGTTTGTTATTTTAGAAAAAAGAAAATATTAAAGCTTAGGCTTACAATTTTTTGGAAATCTTTAAATTGATAATAAACGTAAACCCAACATGTTTTCATAATTAAAATTAATCAACCCACTAAAGTTTTATAAAAAAGTAAACTATGACCTATTTGATCCTGAATAGTGGGTACGTAGGCACCCTTATGGGGCAACTCTAAAAAAAATAAAAAAATCATTTTCCAAATCATTATTAGTATAATTTTAACATCTTCTTTTTTATAAGAGAAAAAATATATAAAAAAAAAAGATATCAGAACATGACCCAGATTTCAAAAGGATAAGGTGATAACTTTAGAGTTTTAATAGGATAGCTCCCAAGTCAAGAATCTCTAGTTATTCTTTCTTCTTCTTTCTCTTTTCTAAAAATAAAAGAGAAGATTTCGTCGACTAGTTGTCTAAGTTAGAATTAATTCGCTCAATTAGTTTTAATTCAATAATTTTTCCCAATTCCAGTTGGGTGGCGATTCTAAGCAAATAATAAGATTCCTAATTCAAGTCGAGGATTTATATTGAATGAGCATAAGATCTAATATGAATCGGATTAGGAATCTAATGAAAAATTTAAAAATTAGACTTAACAGACCTCATGACATTAGGATTTGTAAAAGTTAATTTTATTGTTGTATTTTTTGTATTAAATATGTAAGTATTTTATAGATTTATTTATAACTTTTTAATCAGTAAACAAGTTCAACCCAGATATGAGACATATGGATTGGATAACAGATTTAGGTTTTTATACATGATTAATAAATAGGTTATATCACAGATTAAGATTTTATGAACATAAACCCATTTAAATATGGATACAAAATATATATTAGTAACACAAATAACCAACTCTACTTTTAGATAATACCAATAATCATAATTTGAGCAATGCGTTTTATAAAGAAAAAAAACACTACTTAATAATTGAAAAAGAATTACACTGTAGCCGTAGTTGAATCTTCAGTATAGCGGATCCGTAGCATAATTATGAAAGCACCCATCTACGTGCAAGTGGAAAACATTGTACGATTTGATAGTCTAATAGATCCAAATGCCAACCATTCAATATTTCATAATGTGTCAAATGTCACCACCCAAATCCCTCTAATTGTTAAACATAATTGTCGTCGTCGTTGTCTTCTTCTTCTTTTTCTTTTTGTATGATTTGGCGCTTATTATAAGTGTCAAATTTGAAGGTAAAGTCTTCATAGTTTGCTTTCAAAAGTACCCCTAAATTTCTCCTTGAGAATATCTCTATTTCTTTCATCATGGATTACTACTCAATTTGACACATTTTCATCTTGCATGCTACTCAGCTCGATGATCTGCATTATTGCGGTTGTTCTTTTCCAAGCATTGTAAACTATGATATATCCCTTTTATGTTAAGCGATATGGTACAGGTTTCTAGTACCTTCAACTACCTAATGATAAAATGAACTTTATGATGAAATTGTTACCATTGAATTTTTCCTCATTCAACTTAGCAGTGATATTTATAGAATGGACACCAGTTTCAAGTAACTCTATAATTTACATAGATAAATAAAATAAAATTAGTGCAACACATAAAATTACATGCATAGAAAACATATTAAATTAAATGACAATTTCATAAACAATACACAATTGAAAATTCGTTAGACTCTTAATTATTAACCATATTAAGACATTTAATAGTCATCATATGTAACATAATTTTGTGCAGAGTATACGTAAACTTTTCTTAGGAATTTATTAATCCAAAGCCCCCACTTATGCAAATGGTTATGAGTAAAAACCATACTAACAACATACTCATAAAATAAATCAAGAGAACAAATAAAAATTTTCTTAACAAAATTCTGTTAGCTTGTATCTTTCGACTCAAAACATTATCATGCTAGTGACATATTTAAATTAATATGTCAACACATTAATATTTATTTCCCTACACTAGCAATTTAGGATCCAATCCATGAAACCTGAACACGACATAGCATGATTATAATTGGGGTCGAGTTGACCAAAATTAACTCTAATAATGAATGGATTAGACTTGAAAACAATAAGTTGGAATTTGTATTCGGGTTCGGGTCCAACATGTGGATCTATTTATGGAGCAATTTATTAAAGATAAGTAAAAGTAATCAAATTATTTCACTTTTTACCCTTCTTTATATCTCTCTTTCTTAGTTCCTCTCGGAAATAACACAATATAAGTAAAATCAATCAGACTGTTTCACTTTTGAGGTAAAATCTCTTTCTTAATTTCATTTATTCTCTTGTTGACTCATCTTCACATAACCGTATCATTTATTCTCTTTCAGATCATTTCACTTCTTAGGTAAAAATCTTATTTCACTTAGCATTCATCCCTAAAATTACTGCTTTTCTCTTTCTAGTTCTAAGCCGAAACCTATGGAGTTATTAGATTATGATTTGGTTTTGCTTTGTTGTTTTTCACATCAAACACTTAATTGAGATATTAGAGGGAAGAAAGTTAACTATAGTGATATATATTATGGTAGGAGATTGTATCACTATGGTCAAGTATTTTAATCATATGACTAAAGTGCCAGAAGTCTTGTAAATGTGCATCATACGTGAGCAAATTAATGACAAATTTTGAATCTTTTATGATGGAGTAATGAGAACATATGAGATAAATGTGACAAAGATGCAGAGTAGCCGCATGTGTTTTCAAGTTTAGGTCTTGAAATGAAGGAAGCAGATTGCTTTATTTCTAATTTTTTGTTACTTGTTGGGTTGGTGTAGAACTTAACACAAAAAGCTTCATATGTGCAAAACTCTCGTAGTTTTTCTTTTCTTGATGAAAAGGAAAAAGTGAAATCCAAATCCTTGGTTTTCACACCAGTCTTAATTCAATCAAATCTCAATGATAGAAGATATTAGTTGATTGCTAAAAGAGAGCAACTATTGGTAATTTATTTTGTTGTCAACTTCTAAAAGTGCTACGATGGTAGAAAAAGCACATGTAAAATGACTTTGGAAGGAATTACCTTGTAAAGTACACTGTCAATTCTTTCTTTTGAAAGTCTATTATCTTTATCCTTTTAATTTTACTAAGTGCACCTTGTAAATGGTAGAGCACTATTTTACCTTGTAAACATTTCTTTGTTACTGGAAAAGCATTCAATTGCTATATTTAATGGTTCTAGCTTTATATATATTCTTTAGATTTATTTTGGTTGTATATATGTGATAAAGCTACTTTTAAAGCAAGTTTCTCTTTTTAGTAAATGTGGTGTTTAAGCATTATTTTATGAGAAGCGAAAAGCTTGGGGTTAAAACAAACAAAAGTGCAATGGACATGGGAAGTATTTGTGAAAGTTAATCTTTAAGATCTCATCACATTAGGATTTTTAAAAGTTAATTTTGATGTTATATTTTTTGTATTGAATATGTAAGTATTTTATAGATTTATTTATAACTTTTTAATCGATAAACAAGTTCAATCTAGATATGAGACACACGAGTTAGATAACAGATTTAGGTTTTTATACATGATTAATAAATAGGTTATATCAATGGTTAAGATTTTATGAATATAAACCTATTTAAATATGGATACAAAATATATATCGGTAACTCAAATAACCAACTCTAGTTTTAGATAATACCAATAATCATAATTTGAGCAATGCATTTTATAAAAAAAAAAAAACACTATTTAATAATTGAAAAAGAATTACATTGTAGCCATAGTTGAATCTTCAGTATAGCGGATGCGTAGCATAATTATGAAAGCACCCATCAATGTGCAAGTGGAAAACAATGTATGATTTAATAGTCTAATAGATCCAAATGCCAACCATTCAATATTTCATAATGTATCAAATTTCACCATCCAAATCCGTCCAATTATTGAACATAATTGTCGTCGTTGTCTTCGTCTTCTTCTTCTTATTTATTAATCATGTCCCTATTAACAATCTTAAAAAACACTATTTAATAATTGAAAAAGAATTACACTATAGCCATAGTTGAATCTTTAGTATAGCGGATGCATAGCATAATTATGAAAGCACCCATCTATGTGCAAGTGGAAAACAATGTACAATTTAATAGTCTAATAGATCCAAATGCCAACCATTCAATATTTCATAATGTATCAAATGTCACCGTCCAAATCCATCCAGTTATTGAACATAATTGTCGTTGTCGTTGTCGTCTTCGTCTTCGTCTTTTTATTTATTAATCATGTCCTTGTTAACAATCTTAAGAGAAGCTTGCGCACATAAGGGTTTAATGTAAAAAAGTTTTAGGGAATAGATCTTTTGTGCAAATCCTCGTCGACATTTACCTTTTTTAATGAAAAAATAAATTTGAAAACTTAAACATAATGTATACTAAAACTAGAAATATCAATTGAAAATCAAGATTTGCCTTGAAGCGTTGCAACTACACGAAATTCTAAAAAACAAGTTATGATTTTTTAAATGAGGATTGCTGGTTTAATTGAAATCGAGTAAAGGTTAAAATTTCGGACTTGGTCAATCTTGCATCAAGTCAATAGTTGTCTGTATATTAACAGTGAACATGCATTTTATCATAAAATAAATAAAAGAAATATTTTACCCTTAAACTACTGGACATTGAATGCAACTTTTGAAATCCCAGAACGTGCATTCTAGTTCTATACACATGTAAATTATAATTAACTAATGGCCTCGGATGAAATGATGCGAGTAGGATTTGTCTAGCTCGAAACTCTTAGCCGGCAATGGATCAGTGTTCTTGTCCTTTTCTTCCTAGAATATAATATGCGTCTTATCATAATAAATATCCGTAAAGCATGATTACAAGTTTTATTCATATGCATGTATGCATATTTTAGGGAAATCGGTGGTCTTGCCTACTCATTTTTATGGGATTAGTCTAACTTATCATATAAAAGCTCATTTTTTTTTATAATTAAAAACTTTTCACCACATTAAGAAGAAATGATTTCCGAGTACTGTTGCACCGGAGCCTATTCGACTCCCCGAACATGCAAGCCAACACAGTACTCTCAGCTGTTTAAGACTGCCTGCCCAACTGCTTATAGTTATGCCTACGATGATCCTTCAAGTACTTGCACATGTTCCGGGTCGGATTATTTGATGACCTTTTGCCCACAAGAATTATAGCAAGATTTTTAGGGTGTTTTATTTAGTTTTAGTAATTGGGGAGGTTGTTCAGTGGGATAATAAATTGTGCTTCTTGTTCTCCTATTATGAGGGGTTGGATCTTCTTCATCCATATTACATATCCTATTTGTATTATGCGGTATGGAAAATAAAATAATTAGATCTATACATGAGTCCAATAAATGAAAAATAAAATTATGGAATTTGCCAAGGTGAAACCTTTTAATATTTGAAAAAGAGTTTGTTTAAATATGCAAGAATTGTTAGCATAAATTACTTGTATTTATAATCCCATTTTGGCTCATTATTTTGGCATTATTACAAAGTGTTTTAGCTCCGACTTCTGATTTGACATCAATCTTTGAATGGCAAAAATATTTTTAAAAATAAAAGGATATATACAGAAAAAATACAAACTACAAATTGTAAAGTAGTCTTGACAACTTTTTAAGGTACTCCACATAACAAAACCAATTATATTATATTTAGTTTACAAAATACGTGTAGTATTAGATAAATAGATAAATAAAAAATTTCTTTCTCTCCCTTTTAGTGATATAACTATCTTTAGATAAGTTATGTGAAAGAGTCTTATAGTTAGGTAAACAATAGAGATTGCTCCTTTCTTTCCCCTTAATAATGGATTTATGGAGTTCAAAATCTAGCACACGAACTTGGACTGACCACTAATTTATAAGAGAAATAAGAACAAAAACAAAAAAATGATAAAAATTTCCCGACCCTTTATAAGAACACACAAAGAATACCTTCTTACTCAAAAACGCATCTTATATTCATGTATAAATCATAATGCAGAGGAATCCACTAAAATAATATTGTTTTTTTTTAATTCATAAAATTGGGTACCAAAAAAACTTTCCAAAAATGGGTCTTGAAATTGCAAATCCAAAACACGCCTTCAATACACGACACACCTCCTAATACAATTAGTCCCACCATCAAAAAGAGTTTGTTAAATATATATTGTTCACATGTCCACTATAAGCTTACAACTTGCAAACCTAAAAAAAAAATGCATGTAAACTTACTTTAATAGAGTCATTGATGTTATAGTATTTCAAATTAATAATACAAACGTAAAAATAGAACACGTTCATTCTTATTTTTCCTTCTACAAACTCCATTTCTTCGTTTATTTTTCTCTTTTGCAGGAAGAAGGTCTTCTATAGCTACAAAACAATGGGATTTAAATATGTCCGTGGAGATCTACCATTTCCTCAATGAAAAAACTTAATTAATCTATATTTTGGTATTGATAGGAATCAAAATCCGACAAGACCTATCATTAGGGCAAAAACTAAAGGAATTCAAATTTTGGCAATAAGGGCCCATTTTGAGCAGATCGACCCCGGAATTATTTATATATTAACCTCTTTTCTATTATTCTTGTATTGTGTATTCCAACAGACACACTTATCATATTCTATAGGGCAATGGACAAACTCTCTCAGACTCAGCTTGTGGGTTATCCATGGACCGACTTGAACCGGCGATGAGTTGGGCCGATGGATCCTATAGAAGACCGGCATCTTGAAGACCATTTCTTTTATATATTTCTTCTTTTATGAACTATTTTGGTTGTATTTTGGTTTTGGGACACTTTTATTTCCTTGTAATTTTCATTTAGGGCTAGCCACCTTAAAAGTGACAAACTTGTAATTTTGAGCACTTTTTAACCCTAGGAGTAGTAAGTATAAATACTTGCTTAAGAGAGTGTTTAAGGAGGAAGCTTATTTTTGCATAACAAACACTTCTTTTCATGTGAGAATTAGGGTTCCTAATTGTCATCTAAACTCTTATCAATTTCAATCCCAAGAGTTGAATTGTTGCGAGTACAACACTTTGAAATTGTTGTATCAATTTCATTTTGTTATGATTTCTTTTCTTCTCTAGTGAGTCATATCTAGGGTAGATTTGGATCTTTCTTGGATCTATTTGTGGTTCTATTTTCGTGAACAACAATCTTGTAAGATTGATTGTTTCATTGAACACTTAGATTACATACTTTATTGTTATTGTTGGCGTAAACTAGTGATTGAAAGGGAAAGTGGATTTCATTGGTTTATTGCTTTCTTTGATCTGATTTCCACATGATATTTCAATCCTTATTGTGGTTATTTGGTTAATTTTATCAATAGAGATTAAAATTAAATCATTTGAACAATAATTTCCATTAAATCTTCAAAAGTGTCACGAGAATTGCTTACTAGGTGGACCGGTTTTGTGATTGATTTGAGATTGTTTTCTTGAATCTTTTGATTGTGCTTCCAAGTGGAATTAGGCACATCATCTTTTTGGTATTAGAGCTATATCATATTTGGATTTAAGATTGAACACATCATTATTGAAGAATTGGTTAAATTCATTGGAAATTGACGGCATTGTTAATGTGATTGAGACTAGTTTGGTTGACATTGTTGAATTGTCTTTCAAATTGGTTTTTATATGTGCTTAATCTTGGATTGGAGCACATCAAGTATGTATTTTGATAAAAATTTGAGGGTTTTTTTTATTACTGTGTTAGTTTTCATTATTTGACAAACTTTTACCATGATTCTTTGTAATGTTATGTTTTTTAGAAAATATTAGTACTTGTTGTTAGTTTGTAGTGTGTTAGACAAGATGTATATAGATCTTGCAATATGTAATATGTAGTAGTTAATTTTTCTGTTAATATGGGAACAAGATCAACATTATGCTGATAAAAATTTTCATATTAAATTTAAATGTCAAATTTATGGTTTATTATCTGTATTGTTAAAAAAAATTGTAATTGAATAATCCTTAAAAAATAACTTTTAAAAGTTTTTTTTTATAAAATAATCTTTATTGTGGTCTTATTTAAAATTGCCAATTTTTCTAAAAAAATTGTAAAGTAAAAATTAAAATTGAAACGTAATATTTTTTTTCTTACATGGCAAGAAAAAGATCAATGTTTTGCATTGTCAAATTTTTAAAAAGTGATATTATCTGTTTTTTGTCGAATAGTTGATAATTTATTTATATTGTGAATAAGATAACAATGGATGACTACATCAAATTGATGATCTATGCATTTGCAAATATTATGGGTGGTAACTAAGGGCCAAAATATGATAGGGATTTGATTAAGAAGTTGAAAATGAAGAAGAATGTAAATTACACCGAATTCTTATATAGAATATGCTAGAATATTGGAATCAATCCAATTGAAGTGGAGGGTTAAGATAATTCACAAGCATCCTATTTTCCATGGGGATAATACAACTTATACCTTGATAGCAATTAGAGATGATGATAATGTTGAAAATTTGATTGAAATAGTTGAATTTCTTGGAGATCATGGCATACAACAGTTGTATGTTAGAATTTCTTAAGATTTAGGTGGTCCCTCCAAATGGTAGACATTTCAAGAAAGTAGATACCCGCATTCCTCACATAACATGGAAGAAATGCCTCTAAAGCCATTGACATTTGAAGCATTTATCTAACCCCCATAAAAGAGGAACCATTGAATGATGAAGATGAAATAAATAAAGCAGTTACTCCAATATTACAATGACCAGGCACACATGATCCCTACATGGTGTGTTTGGGAGCGGAAACTACAATAGACACTGATGTTAGTATAGGTCTTGAGGAGGAAAGTTTCGACTATAAGGAAAACTCTAAGGAGGAAGATGAGGAAAGTGAAATTGAAGGAGATGATATAGTTTAGGAGGATCCTCCAATCGCACTTGAGTTCTCCAGACAAGCAATGTATCAGCCAAGTTTGGCTAAACCACTCAGTATGGTAGTTAGTGATCCTGTTCCCTATTACAATGTTGATGTTGATGACAATTAAATCTATTTCGAGGAGGAGCAAAATGTAATGTGGAGTGGTTCGAGTAGTAGTGGCAAGTTCTATAAAGGCATGAGATTTAGGACAAAGGAAAATGTGGTTTAAGCAGTTAAGTCTTATCATGTGAAAAACCGTTGTAACTTCACTATTGTAGAATCTATGTTTATTGTTCAAAAAGAGAAGATAGTTGTAAGTAGAGGCTTATGGCCTAAAAGAAGAAGCTAGAGGAGTTGTTTATAGTTATTAGATTTGAGGGTCCACACACACATATCAACCTAATGATAAGTTATGATCGCCTATAGTTGGATTACAATCTTCTTGCAAGCTAGTTTGTAAATTTTGTGATAGACAATCTTGATGTGAAGGTTATGGAGCTCACTTCTATTGTGGAATTGGAATTTGGTTACAAGATAGGTAGAAGACAAGTTTGTGATGGTAAGAAATGGGCTATTAAGTATGTGTGTAAGATTTAGAAGTTGTCTTACAATGAATTCCTTAAGCTTCTAAATGCAATAAAAAATACTAATCTCGGAACATGACTTGATTAGGGGTGGAGAAGATCAAATACCCCTAGAGTGTTCACTCTTAAATGGGTTTTCTGCGCATTCGGGCAGTGCATTGCAGCATAGAGATTGCTTAGATTAGTCATTACCATTGATGGAACTTTTCCTTATGAGAAGTATACTCACTAGTTGCTGATTGCTTATAGCATTGATGGCAACAACCATATACTAACATTGGCATTCGCTTTTGTAGATGACGAGTTGGCTGAAAAATGGGCTAGTTTGTAAGGAAATTAAAGGAACGTATGGTTAGTGACTTTACAGGTCATGAAACCATTTGCCTTATATTGGACAGATACCTTAGCATCAAGTTGGTGATTGAAGCTTAAGCCAATGGATAGCGCTCTCTATTTGTAGTGTAGTGATTTTGTATATGATATATTGCAAGCAACTTCAACAAGGCACACAAAAATATGCAATGCAAGAAGTTGGTCATCTATATTAAGCTGTAGGCACAAGCTTGGAAACTAAACCATTTGATGGACTAGGTGAAAGCTATTAAGCCCGATGCCTCAACATGATTTGACGACGTATTGATGGAGATGAGGATGTTGGATCATGACGGTTACTATTGGTTTGGGTAAATGACCTCTAACATTGTTGAAAGCTATAATTTCGTCTTGGAAGGAGCTCGAGGGTTACCTGTGGATGCTTCGATGAAGAAGACTATTTATAATTGTGTAGCTTCATTAACAAGCATTCAAAGGCACTTAAGAATATGGAAAATGATAGAATCTTCACAAAATATGCCACCGAAAAAATAGATAGATGGAGTTTATGAGCTAGCAACCATAGGGTCATCAACTACAACAGGCAGGAGAGAATTTTTGAAGTGCTCATTGGTACTTATCATATAGCGAGCGGGTTGAGGGAAGGGGATCGGATGCACATTGTTGACTTTGCCTACAGCTTATACACTTGCTAAAAGTGGCAAATATACCGAATCCCATGCTTCCATGCCTATGCAATAACTGCTTCAATTAGGCTTGTTATTTTAACATCTATACCTGATTGGTACAAGTAGATGCACCAACAGCTTGTATATAGGACCCACTTCCAGCCTACAAGCAACAAGCTCAATTGGGAGCCAGTACAGTTCCCGTTACTTTGTCTAAGAAAGAAGCTTGCATGGAAAAAGGGAAACTAAGGCAAAAAAGATACCACATGGAGATGGATATTATGGAGCATCCAAATAAGATCACATGTAGACTTTGCCAAAGGGAAGGCCATAATAGAAGAATGTGCCCACATCGACATGATAATGGTAAGCATTGGATAATTAGATGCACGATTAATTAAATCTTAGCTCACCTATGTACATTTTTTATATCGAATCATTGCCTATATAATGCTAACATTTTTTATTTTCATTGTGTAGATTAGATGGATCCTCGACCATTTCACCCATTTGTTTTAACATAGTAAGAGGGAGATCATTCATGGATGTTAGCAATTCTTATACATTAATATTTCAAATTTTGTAATTTATTAACACTTTCTAATAAATTATGTATTTCTATTTTTCTATCTATGCTTTTACATTTTCTTTAACAATTGTTTCTAAACTTTTTTAATAATCATCAAAAATTTCTTCATTGATAAATTTCTCCAAATTGCTTTTTTTTTTAAATTGAAATTTTACATAACAATAAAAAATAAAATAATTTCCATAAATTTAAAAATTATAATAGTTTTTAAATTTAAATAAAAAAAATCAATTGTGCTAAAAGCGTAGATCCTTTAATATAATATACTAAAGGAGCGTACCCAGTCTGCACTTTCAATTTTGCTAAAATTGGTAAAACTAAAGGCATATTCTAGGTTCATGACTTCAAAACTTATTTTTGGAATACTTTTTTAGGTACTCTATTTTGCAAATTAAAAAAAATATATTATTTTTTCTCATTAATTTAGCAACTAGATAAAATTCAAATGTAGAAAATTTGATTTATTTTGGCATGCTAAATATTTACACCAATATTAGTATTTTCAAGTAATGTCATAAGAGATAAACAATCATCATGTCTAGCATTATTTGGTTTAAAAGTGTTGAGCCTAAATTTTTCATTTTTTCTAATCTGATTTACATTAAAACCTATGCTCATTTAATGTAAATCCTTGATTAAAATTAGGAAAAATTTAATTTATTTAAGAAAAAAGAGTTGCTACCTGATCAAGATCGAGAAAATGTTAAATTAGGACTAATTGAGCATATTAGTTCTAATTTAGTTACTAGTTTGTGTAAAAACTCAAAAGAAAACAACCAAAGACTTTAAAAATTAGGGGCTACCTTATTAAAAACTTATGGTTGCCACTTTAACATTCCAAGTCTAAATTTATTTTTTGAAACAAATATTAAATTAAATGAACCTAATTATTATTTATGGCTAAAGGTGCCTATGTACCCATTATTTGGGATCAGAACAATTGTAGTTTGCATTTATTTAATATTCTAAAATTTTAAAATAAATTTATAGAAACAAAAAAAAAGTAAATTTTTTTAAAAGAGCTAAAATGTCCTTAAAAATAATTATAAAAACTATTTTTTTAAAAGTGAAAATGTCTTAGAAAAAACTAAAGTTATTTAAAAAAAACTAAAATGTCTTAAAAAATTATAAAAACTAATTTAAAAAAATTAAAATGACTTTATAAAAACTATTTTATTTAAGAAAAGGGCTAAAATGTCTAAAATAAATTATAAAAAACTAATTTGGTGTCTAAAAAATTTTATAAAAAACTAAATTTATTATTATTATTATTACTATTATTATTTTAAAAGCTGAAATGTCAAAAAAAAAGGGGGTAATGATCACGAACCTAGATTGGAGTTAGGTTTGAATCTAGGTTCATGCAAGCTTGATCAGAATAGTAGTCACTCGACACTTTCGATCTTTGGATAGCTTCTAACTTGGTCTATCGTGGCAACATAGTGTATAGGAATGGCTCATCGGAGGATCATACAGCTACTAGTATTATTGAAGCTTCACGATGGAGGATTGAATAGGAGCTTCAATTGTTAGTGAAAGGTTTAGTGGAGTTGGTATGGAGTGGCTTGGGTAGTGGCTTTCGAAAGCCGAAGAAGTAGAGAAATTACTAGGAATGGTCTTTCACCTTAACTAAGCCTAAGTCTGAAGAATTTCTAAAGAGAGGAAGAACTTCATAGGTTTGGGAAGCTAGAGAGAGAAACATGAATTTAGCTTGGAGGGAGGGGATTTGAGATCGAATTGATGCCAAGATGAAGAAAGGATGGTCCTATTTATACTAATTGAGTATCGTTTGAATATGGAAGATCTTAAATGTGAAGATTCGCCCACCATAGAGGTGCTTGGAATGTGCTCAAAATATTCTTTTATTTCGAGGAAATAAGCATGATTTGAGTGATTATCCTGGTTGTGGAGAAGCTATACTTTCCTAAGAAGTGGAACCAAAGCTTCGAGTGTTGTCTTGCCCGATTTTGTTGGAAAATGGACAAACGGATATCTTGCGTGGCTGTTTTTTTTTTTTCCAACTTTGAGGCCAATTTCAAATGACCAAATGCATGAATTTGGACGTGAAATTGGTATGGATTAAAAGTATCTCAAGTAATCTACAAGATTCTACCATTAATTTAGGTGGTTACTTGTAGAAAATACAAGAAAAAGAAACTCAAAGTGAGCTCAATGAGTTAGGAAAGTTTGGAAAAAAAATGGGGGGCTTGAAGACGATGAACAATACCATAGTCAGCGAATGGCATGTTGACACATGGCATTGTTCTAAAAAGAAAAAGAGAATGTGTAGGCGCATGATAGAGGAATTGAACGTAGGAATTTTATAAAGCGTATGTATGTCTTTCTATCAAGCCATTAGCTTGTGCCTCAATTTTATTATCCAAATAAATTGCATTTATTTCCATTTTGATTTACTTTTCTGTCTTAAAAAAGTTGCATGTGTTTACTCGATGAGGGAATTAAACTCAGGAATTTTAGAATGCATGCGTGTGCCTTTCCCTCAAACCATTAGCCTATGCCTCATTTTTGTTATGCAAAGAAATTGTATTTATTCCCATTTTGACCTACTTTTCAATCCTAGAAAAAAAAAATTACAAGCATTTGTGTGATGGGGGAATTGAGCTTGGGAATTTTAGAATGTGTGCATGCATTTTTCCATCATGCCATTGGCTTGTGCCTCAATTTTAATATGTAAACAAATTGCATTTATTCCCATTTTGACTCACTTTTCAATTCTTAAAAAAAATTGCATGCGTTTGCGTAGGGGGGAAGTTGAACTCGAGTCTCTGTGAAATGCTTGTGCATGTTTTCCAATCAAGCCATTGGCCTATGCCTTAGTCTTATAATGCAAATAAATTGCATTTATCATGATTTGATTTTTTTTTTCTTTTTTTAATGAAAATACAAATAAAAATAAAAAGAGTGCAAAAATGGGGTGTCTATAGTTACCTCTCTTTAGGGTGAAGTTTAAAGAAAACTTTACCACAAAGATCAAAGTGATACATCATTTTTTCCTAAAGAGTGTACTCTGACGAGCTATCCAACCAAATGCAAGAAATATTTCAAGCTAATAAAAGTTGTTTAGGATGGGGCCTTATAAGTTGACTTTCCTAAACTAGAAAGCGTCCTTAAAAGATGAATTTTAGGAAAGTGCTCCTTTTTTTTGCTTGCTCTTACTTCAAATAGGGCTGAGGGTCTTGATTTATTTTTCTTTTTGTGAGCATGGCTCTTGTGATTATAGTGTTATCTTATTAATGCAACGGGTTTAATGCTCAACAATAGGTAGAATTATATTACAAAATCTATTGAGATTTATTATCATTTCAGTATTCATTGTTCATTGTGAGTGATGGTTAGTGTGTATACAAAGGTTTGTTTAATGACAATTGATCAAGATAATCGATCATTCAAAGACATTAACTTTGCTTGTAAAAGGAACGAAAACTAATCTCAGTGAAATTTGTATTGAATATTGGCATTCATAAACATTGGCAAAATCTCAATTTCCTTGCCTATGGATAGTACATCTTAACAGCATCCATATTAATGGGGTCTCTTAATTCTAGACCATCCATTTGAGTTAATATTAAAGCTCCTCCTAACAATACCTTTTTTACCACATATGGGCCCTTATAGTTTGGGGTGAACTTCCCTCTTGAATCTTGAGCATTCGAGAGAACTTTCTTTAGCACCAAATCTCCTTCTTTGAAACATTGAGGTTTCATTTTCTTGTTGAGTGCTCGGGCTATTCTTTGTTGATAGCATTAGCCATGACATAACACAACGAGTCTTTTCTCGTCGATCAAATTCAACTAATCAAGCCTCTTCTTTACCCAGTCCGATTCATTTAACTGTGCTTCTGATAAGATCCTAAAGGATAGTATTTCAACTTCAACTGGTAGGACTGCCTCAGTACTGTATACTAGAGAATAAGGGGTAACTCTAGTAGATGTTCGAATTGAGGTTCTGTAAGCCATAAGGGAAAATGGTAGCATCTCGTGCCAATCTTTGTAAGTGATTGTCATCTTTTAGACAATTCTTTTGATGTTCTTGTCTGCTGCTTCCACTACCCCATTCATTTGAGGTCGGTAGGGAGTTGAATTTCTATGGTTTACATGAAACTGTTGACACAAATCTATCATTGACTTGTTGTTAAGGTTGGTACCATTGTCGGTGATAATTAAGTTAGGAACTCCATATCGAGCTATTATGTCCCTCTTCAGGAATTGAACTATTACCCCTTTTGTGACATTAGCATATGATGAAGCTTCTACCCACTTGGTAAAGTAATCAATGGCTACCAGTATAAATTTGTGACCACTGGATGCCTTTGGAGTGATTGGCCTAATGATGTCGATTCCCCACATGGAGAATGGCCATGGTGCAGACAACAAATGGAGCTCCTTAGGCAGGGCATTTATTTGGTTTACATAAACTTAACACAAGTGACAATGCTTGACTTATTTGATGCAGTCTGATTCCATTATTAACTAGTAATAGCCTATTCTCATGATTTTTCGGGCCAGCATGTAGCCGTTCATGTGAGGCCCACATACTCCTTCATGCACTTCTTTCATTAGTTCACTTGCCTCTTTTTTATCCACACATCTTAGTAATGTGGTATCGGGTGATCTTCTATAAAGCACAAGCCCATTTAGTAAGAAGTGACTTGCTAACCTTCTAAGTGTTCTTTAGTCATTTTTGCTAGTCATTTTGAGGTTTTTTTTTTTTTTTTTTGAGGAAAGTTTTGATATCGTGATACCAAGGCTTATCATCTTATGCTTTTTCGATTACCAAACAGTAGGCGGGCCAATTTTCGATTTCTATTTTCAATGGTTGGACTTCGACTCCCCCTGTTATTTGAATCATAAATGCTAATGAAGCGAGGGCATCTGCAAACTGATTTTGAGTTCTTGAGATATATGTGAAGGTGACTGCTTCGAATTCATTGATCAACTCTGTCAAATGTTGATGGTATGGTACCAATTTGGGGTCTTTAGTTTTATACTCTCCTCTTGTCTATAATATGATGAGTAAAGAATCTCCATATACTTCTAATTCACGGATTTCCATGTGGCAAGCGATTTTGAGGCTAAAGATGCACGCATCATATTTCGTGATATTATTAGTATATGGAAATGTGAGTCTCGTTGTGGAAGGGAATTGTGTTCCTTCTGGTGATATTAGTATTGCCCTAATCCCACAACCAAATACATTGGTAGCTCTGTAAAAAAATATTCCATTTAGGGCTTTGGTCTATCTCGTAGTCTTCTGTTGGTTCGCCCTCTGCTGTTAATATGTTTTCATTAGGGAATTGGGCTTGTGATTCTTGGGGATATCTCTTAATTGGGTATTCTGCTAACTAATCGGCTAAAGATTGCCCTTTTATCGAATTTTGATTTATATATGTGATATTAAATTCTAATAAGAGCATTTTCCATTTGGAGATTCTCCCTAACAAAACGGGCTTCTCTACCAAGTATTTCAAAGGATCGTGTCTTGTTAGCAACTCAATGGGATAGTAAACGGTATATTGTCTCAATCGGTGCATAACCCAAATCAGACCACAACAAGTCCTCTCTATTTTAGAATACCACTGTTCCTCGTCTGTGAATTTCTTGCTTAGATAATATATGGAACGTTCTCTCCCCTCTTCATCTTTCTATCCCAACATGCACCCTATGGATTCAGGGAGTATCTTGAGGTATAAGAATAAGGGCTTTCCTTGTTTGGAACTATCAAGACTAAGGGATTTATGAGATAGCCTTTGATCATTTTGAATGCTTCTTTGCATTCATCATCCCATTCTATCGTGACATTCTTTTTTAGAAGACGGAATAGTGGGCGGCATTTGTCTGTGAGCTATGAGATGAAACGGGCTATGTAATTCAACCTTCCCAACAAACCTCTCACCTCTTTGATAGTGCATGGAGAAGGCAGTTCCAGTATGGCCTTTACTTTGTCAAGGTCGATTTTGATGCCTTCTCGGCTTATGACAAACCTAACAACTTGCCTGTTGTGATCCTAAAAGTGCACTTTTCCATATTTAACTTGAGTTGAAACTTTTTCAATCGCTTGAACAATTTCCTTAGGATAAAAGCATGGCTTTCTTCTCCTTTAGACTTAACTATCATGTCATCCACGTATACTTCCATCTCTCAATGCATCATGTCATGAAGTATCGCGACCATGGCTCTTTGATATGTTGCCCCAGCGTTTTTCAAACCGAAAGGCATACCTTTATAACAGAAAGTTCCCCATGTCGTGATAAAGGTTATTTTAGTTTTATCTTCTTTAGCCATTTTTATTTGATTATATCCTGAGAAACCATCCATAAATGAGAAGAGATGGTTCCCTGCAGTATTATTTACCAGGACATCGATGTGAGGTAGAGGGAAGCTGTCTTTTGGCGTAGCTTGATTTAAGTCTCGGAAATCTATGCATACTCATACTTTCCCATTCTTTTTTAGAATGGGTACTATATTTGCTACCCATTTCAAGTAGTTTGACATCATAATGAATCCCACTTTTAGTAGCTTTTTGACTTCCTCTTTAATCTTTAGTAAGATGTCAGGCCTAAATCTTCTTGTATCATGCTTTTACTTTGTTCATGCTTTTGCCAATTTTCTTATATCATTTTGTGGTTAAGGACATCGCCTCCAATGGATGACCTAGCAGTGTTGGAAATGATATTGGTGTTTTCATTACTTACCTGCATGAAATGTCCTTACGTTCGACAGTAGGGAATTTGTGGGTAAAGTGGAGCGAGAGCATGTATATATGAGCAAAAGGAATAAGTTGTAATTTATTGAATCTGAAAAATAATCACAATAGAAATTTGCTTAATAATTGCTCATATTCGTGAGCTGACCTAGTGCTATTAATAGGATAACAGAACCAATTGTTAAGAGCTGGATGTTAATCAGATGTGCGAGAGGCCGAGCCTTCATTGCTGACGTTGGTTACACTTATCCTTGGCTCTTGAACGGTAGTTGTTTGCTTAAATGATTGTTGGAGGGGTGGAAAATGCATCTGGGTATCTCTAGGCTTCTCTTTCTTTCTGCCCCTGATACCCCTTGCTTGTGCCTCTTCTTGGGATGTAAGAACGTACCCTAGCCCAAACGTCCTTTGTTGTCACTTCTTTGAACTGATGGCCCTCTTTGCTAGTTACCACACTCACCTCGTTGAATATTTTGAGACCAAAGTCTTCGGAACCGTCTTCCTTGATGTAAGGTATGGCGATCTCTTCACAGATGGCATAATCTTGCTCTCCCAGCACGGTGATGATCTGTTCATTTGCTATGAACTTGAACTTCTGATGTAGACTTGAGGGTATGGATCCAGTGGTATATATCTACGGCCTTCCCAATAGTAAATTGAAAGACCTTGGAATGTCGAGAACTTGGAAGGAAACATGCAACATCTGTGGACCAATCTCTACTGGCTAGCTGATTTCCCCCACTATTTCTCTCTTGGACCCATCAAAGGCCTTAACCACTATCGAGCTTGGCTTAATGTCGCTTGCATCGACCCCTAGTAGGTCAAGGGTGGCCAAAGGGCATATGTTGGGAGAAGATCTGTTATCTATGAGTACTCTAGAGATAATTGTGTTATTGCATTTTACCACAATGAACAGTGGTTTCATGTGTTGGTCTCCATCTTCTCCCAACTCTTCAAGAGAGAAAGATATATGATCCATGGTGAAGATTGAATCTGCCACATGGCTCAACTTCTCTATTGCGATGCCCTCTAGTACCTTGATCTATTTGAGTACTTTGAAGAGTGCTTCCCTATGAGGCTCAAACGTTGTGAGGAGCCCCATAAGTGATATCTGGGCTGGAACCTTGTTAAGTTGTTCCATGATCTTGTATTCGCTTGCTTTGACCATTTTCGTGAATGTAGAGAGCTCCTCTTCTTCCTCTTTCTTTACCTCAGTGTTAGGCTCTCCAGCTGAGATCTTGCATTTAGGGTCATAAATTCTCCTAGAGCGGGTGATTCCTCCTATGATAGGAGGTCTCTCCTGCTCGAGGGCTTGATAGTTGAAAGGCGCTGCCTTATACCTCTTTGAGGGTATTGGGATATTGAATACATATCTCTTTTTTGGGATTTGCACCTTAGTAGGTTGTCCTTTGTAGCACTTTATGACTATCGGTTTTTAGTCCGATTTAATCATGTTCATGGACTCCTCTTTTTCCTTTAGTGGGTTGTATTCTTTTTTAAACTTAAGCCCTTATCCACTAGATGGCCTATACTCGATTGGGATGAAAGAGTAATTCACTAGATATTCAAATCTCCCATGTGATTTGCTTAGGGTACTGACTGTTGGGTCTCTAGCTAACCACCTCCACTTGATCCGTGATTTAGGGATTTTATCTTAGATTTAGCCAAAGTGATGTTCTTGTTGCACTGTTGTTGAGCAAGTAGACCTTGTGGATTCCTGCAAAGAGAGGATGAAGCTACTCGATGATCTTACCAGCTACAGTTGGGTAGAGGTACTCAAAGTTTTCAATACCAACGACATCCTTTAGACTTCCAGGTGGAGCTACTACAATAAGGTCATCCTATCATGCAGGAAGAGATTTCATGATCAACCAATTATACCAGATAGGAGAAAAGGTGTATCAAGTCTCGGATGTCACTCAACTTGTGCCAAATAACATAGGTCCAGAACTGAGAACTTACATGGAACAGGTCAGAGATCGAATGGAATTCTACTTTGAAGCTGTAGACTACAAAAAGGATTTCTGGAAAAATAGATTCTAAGAGTCTAACAAGAGAAATAAAGCCTAAGAAGCTCAACTGGAGAAGACTTAGGCAAGAATCAGAGCATTAGAAGCTATCATCGACGGAGAACCGATTACTACGCAGCCAAAGAAAAAGAAGACTGGGAATTAGGAAATAGACCAATATTGTATCTTTCCTTTTTCATGCTTTCAAAGTATCAAACTCCAAATTTTGCAATATTAATAAAATAAAATTTCAGTATTATATCATTAATTAGTTGTTGGTCCCTCTTTTCTCTTAATCATCTGTGTGATACATGCATCATATTTACATACATACATCAGCTAAAAAAATGCTTACTTGGTGTCAAAAATAGCTCCTAAACAACCAAACCCTCTAAGGAGTCCAATCCACACCCGCTCCAAAACCAAGATGGCAAGTAGTGGTAATAACAACGACCATCATGATAACACCAGCGCAGATGCCGCCTCAGACCCAAGGATCATATCCTTAGAACAAACGGTCCAACAACTGGTTGCGCAAGTCCACCTCCTGACGGAAAGCATTGGCCTCCTTCACACCACCTAACCTACTCATAAAGAACATCCAAGAGCTCGAAAGGGAAAGGCAATGGAGAATCAGTTGCTAGGATATGAGGAAATTAACTCCTATCTCAACCCAGCATTTGAATATGAACCGAAGGTCAATCTCGGTCCAACCTCAAATGATATAAAAAAAGAAATGGAGGATAGATAAAAGGAGATAGAAAAGAAGCTCTTCCAACAACTGGCTGACAAAATGAAGACCTTAGAAGGACCTGACAACTTCGAGCTGACCGGCATCACCAATTTACCAGTTTGTGGGGAAAAAGCCTATCCAGAAAAGTTCAAAGTCCTGAAGTTTGAAAAATATGATGGCACTGGATGTCCTAATATGCATATAAGGCTATACGTGCGGAAAATGAGCAAATATGCCCAATATGACCAACTCATAGTCCAAACCTTCTAGGACAACCTCACAGGTCCTGCTCTCATCTATTACGTATACTTAGATTTCAAACAAGTCAATACTTGGGAAAGACTCGCTCGTGCATTTTACGAGTAATGCAAATTCAACATTGAAGTTACCCCTTTGGTAATGGACCTGAGAAGCCTTCGAAAGAGACACAACGAATTCTTCAAGAATACGCCTAGCGTTAGAGGGCTCAAGCTGCCAGGGTGACAACCCTAATTTCAAAGAATGAGTTAACATTCATATTTGTCAACACTTTGGAAAAGACTTATTTCACACACCTGGTAGGATAGACATCATCCAGCTTTGCAGAGGTAGTAGCAGTAGGATACCGGATAAAGGATGCCATTACATCTGGGAAACTCCAGATTGTTGACCTTCTTAAAGTTGCGTCATCTCCAAAACCTATGGGAGGTAGCAAAACTAAGGAATCTACTATTAACACGGTTAATTCCAGCAGGGTTAACAGAGTTGGGTCTCATGTAACATTCCAAGCAGCGAACACCCCAATCCAGCAGTCGTTGGTGAATCAAACCCAAGCTACGAGAGTTGTAAGACAATTCACTCCAATACCTATCTCCCTCAGCTAAGTCTTTGCTTGATTATGAGTAGATAATCTAATCAGCTTTGAGATCCCCAACAATTGGTAAAAGCTAAGGAACTTTAATCCGAACCTCAAATGTGAGTACCATATGGGACAAGAGGGGCATTTCACAGATAGATGTTGGAGGCTCCGAAACAAAATCCAAGACTTGATCAATGCATGGATAGTATAATTGGATTTTGTCAATCCACCAACACCCAATGTTAGCACTAATCCACTACCCAACCACAAGCTTACGGTCAACATGATCACATCCGAAGAGCTAGACTCCAAATTAAAGAAGTCCCCAAAATAGGTAAAGACAACAACACAACGAGCAAATTGCCCATGCTAAGCTTCAAATAAAGCCCCTAAATCACAGATGAAGAAGAGGTGGCTAGCCGGAGATCTGATGGTTGATACTCTAGGTGAATCACATGGGAGGTTTGAGCACCTAGTAAATTACTCATTCACCCCAATAGTTTATGGACCGCCTAGTGGGTGGGGACCTAAATTTGAAAAGGATGACAACCCACTAAGGGAGAAAGATGAGTTTGTGAACATGATCAAATTAGACCCGAAGCTGATAGTTATAAAGTGTTATGAGGGACAAGTGACCGAGGTGAAAATTATAAAGAAGAAGTATGTGTTTAATGTCCCAATACCATCCAAAAAGTATAAATGGGCACTGTTTGATTATCAAGCCCTTAATCAGGAAGGGTCTCCGATTATAGGAGAATCACCTGTTCGAGAAGGATTTATGATCCCAAGAACAAGACCTCAACTGAAGAGCCTACCACCGAATTAGAGAAGGAAGAAGAAGAAGGGCTCCCTTCATTCACGAAGATGATCAAATCAAGTGAATATAAGATCATGGAACAACTTAATAAAGTTTTAGCCCAAATATCACTTATGGGCCTTCTCACGACATCCGAGCTTCATAGAGAAGCACTTTTCAGGGTTCTCAAACAAGTCAGGGTACCGGAAGGTATCGCAACAGAAAAGCTGAGCCATGTGGCAGATTCAATCTTCACTATGGATCAAATATCATTCTCCCCTAAAGAGCTTGGAGAGGATAGAGACCAACATACAAAACCACTGTTTATAGTGGTAAAATGTAATGACACAATAGTCTCTTAAGTTCTCATAGACAATGGGTTTTCCCTAAATGTGTGCCTCTTGGCCACCCTCGACCTACTTAGATTTGATATGAGCAATATCAAGTCGAGTTCAACAGTGGTTAGGGCTTTTGACGGTTCCAAGAGGGAGATGGTAGGGAAAATTAGCTTACCGGTAGAGATTGGTCTACAGATGTTCAACATCTCATTACAAGTCCTCAACATACCGAGGCCTTTCAATCTACTACTAGGACGGCCATGGATACTTACTACTAGAGCTATACCCTCGAGTCTCCACTAGAAGGTTAAGTTTATAGCAAATGGGTAGATAATTACTGTATTGGGAGAACGAGATTATGCCATCTACAAAGAAACAGCTATACCCTACTTCAGGGAGGATGGTCTTGAAGATTTGGGGCTCTAAATGTTCAATGAAGTAAGCATGGTCAAGAGTAAAGAGGGGCATCAGTTTAAAGAGGGGCAGCAAGGGACGTTTGGATTAGGGTACGTTCCTACCTCCCAAGAAGAAGCTCAAGCAAGAGGTATTAGAAGCAGAAGGAAAGGGAAGCTGAATGATACTTAGTTGAATTTTCCACCCCTTTAACAAACTTTCTTGCAGCTGGCTATCATTCAAGAGCTAGGGATGATCCAAACCAATGTCAGCGATGAGGGCCCATCCTCTTGCACGTCTAATTAGCATCCAATTCTTAACAACTGGTTTTGTTATCCTCTTAATAGTGTTAAGTCAGCTTAAGGATATTGATAGAGCCATTTTATACTCAATCTTTATAGTATAAATTGTGTTAAATTATTATTGATTTTATAGAAATCATAAGGAAATGGTACTTTAATTCTATCATCGTGATAAATCAGGTTAAATGGAGTCAAGGATGCTAATTCAAGTATTTTAGAGAAGTCATCTACAACTTGGATCAAGACAAGAAATTACACCACCGGAGGAAGCACGGTTTGAGGCACGGCCAAGGTTCAAACCATGTTACACACTGGACAAGAAGGCGAAAATGAGGACCTTGAACAGATAGAGACACGGCTTAAGGAACGGCCGTGGTGGAACCCGTGGGATGAACCGTGCTTGAAGCCGTGGTGGAAGATAGATGTGCCAAGGAGAAGAAAGTGTGGAACATCAACCAGATGAAGACACGGCTTGAAATCTAGCCGTGGTTGTAACCGTGCTACACACTGGATACGGATGAAGACTCGAAGATTATGCACAGACGAAGGCACGACTTGAAATCTGGCCGTGTGTGTAACCATAGTTCACACTGGGCGCGGTTGAAGACTTGAAGAATATGCACAAAGGATGGCATGGCTTAACCCACGGCCGTGTGGTGGGGCGTGCCAGGCAGACGTATTTTCACTTCTCTAAATCTACTTGAAAAAGGAAAGATATTTTCGTATCTTGCTAGCAAAAGATCACATGCTATCCATCTAATAGTATAAATAGAGCCAACCCTAGAGGGTTAGGACAACTTTTGAACTTTGGAATCTTGGATCTTGAAGAAGGAAACACGGAGGCAGAGCAAGCAATCGGGTTCATTATGTTCCTATCTTTTATTTTCGTTTTATTGATGAACATGAGTAGCTAAGCTACTTTTCTAGCCAAAGGGTCATAGATGTTTAATTCTCCACGAATTGTGAGGTCTAATTGACTTGTATTTATTCTATTCTTTGCTTTCGGGTATTCATATATCTTCTAATCGTTTTGTCATTATTATCTTTGTTGATTGGTATGAATAGAGATCTTCTACTCAATTAGCAAGTTAATATATTGTCAACTAGCACGTCAAATCCGTAATTGTTTGATTGTTCTAGTCTTAGTGACGCAATAACATGTTTGGTTATAAAAGAGATGATCGAATTCATGTTATGGAGGTGTGTGATCATGTTTAAATAGGTTATCTTATAATCTACTGGCATGAATTGGTAGTCTCTCTAGATCTTAATGCTATTGATAGATTAAATCCTAAGCGCTTGTCTAAGGGTTGTTTAATCAATAAGAGAAATAATTCAAAGCGCTTGTCCGAGGTTATCGAGGAAGTAAGGAGAGATAGGTTGTTAGAGCTTGTTAATAACCATAACCAATTTATCTAGAACAAGAATAGAGAACATTTGCATCGATGATCAATTCCTAGAATTAAACCATCTTGATTCCTTTGGCTAAGCTTTTACCAATATCTGATTTTCTTACCTTGTTTTACTTTATTTGATTCACAAACAACCCCCCCCCCCCCCCCCCCCCATTTTCCTTTTTCTTATTGTTCTCTTTGAATAGAAATATCTTTACCAATCCCTGTGGATTCGACCCTACTCACCACTATATGCAAATCATATAATTGTCTAGGAGTAGGTTTTGTTTTTGTTGGATTCGACACCCATCAGATAGGGAACAATTATTGAACAAATTTCCATTGTGATTACCATTTCAATGAGGTTTAAATTCTTCAAATAAAATACCAATAAATTGCAATCCATCTCTTTTACTTATATATATACTCTCGCCTCACTTTCCCCATAGATTCCCTACTGTCAAATGTCAGGGACATTGATGGGTGTCGAATCCAACAAAAATAAAACCTACTCCTAGACAATTATATGATTTGCATATAGTGGTGAGTAGGGTCGAATCCACAGAGATTGGTTAAATTTATTTCTATTCAAGGAGAATAAAAAGGAAAAGAAAATTGGGGGTTTTTGTTTGTGAATCAAAATAAAGCTGAAACAAGATAATAAAGTTGTATATTGATAAAAAGCCTAGCCAAAGGAATCAAGATAGTTTAATTCTAGGAATTGATCATCGATGCAAATGTTTTCTATTCTTATCCTTAGATAAACTGGTTATGGTTATTAATAAGCTCTAACAACCTATTTCTCCGTACTTCCTCGATAACCAAGAGAAGCTCTTTGATTATTTCTCTTATCGATTAGACAACCCTAGACAAGCGCTTAGGATTTAATCTACCAATAGCATTAAAAACTAAAGAGACCACCAATTCATGCCAGTAGATTATAAGATAACCTATTTAAACATGATCATACACCTCCATAACATGAATTCAATCATCTCTTTTATAATCAAACATGTTATTGTATCACTAAGACTAGAACAATCAAACAATTACGGATTTAGCATGCTAGTTGACAATATATTATCTTGCTAATTGAGTAGAAGAGCTCTATTCATACCAATCAACAAAGATAATAATGACAAGACACTCAGAAGATATATGAATATCCGAAAACTATGAATAGATTAAATACAAGTCAATTAGACCTCACAATTCGTGGAGAATTAAACATCTATGACCCTTTGGCTAGAAAAATAGCTTAGCTACTCATGTTCATCAAAAAAACGAAAAATAAAAATAAAAACATAACAAGCCTCTGTTTCCGGCTGCCTGCTCTGCCTCTTCCTTTCCTTCTTGTCTCCAAGGTGATCCAAGATTCAAAGATTAAAGACTAAAAGTTGTCCTAACCCTCTAGGGTTGGTTCTATTTATATTGTTAGGGAGATGGCATGTGATCTTTTGTTAGCAAGATACGAAAATATCTTTCCTTTTCCAAGTAGATTTCGAGAAGTGAATATTCGTCCACCTGACACGGCTTACACCACAACTAGATCACAAATCGTGCCTCCCTCTGTTGATAATCCACAATTCCTCATCCTTGTTCAGTGTATAGCACGGCTTCCACCACGGCTAGATCACAAACCGTGCCTCCCTCTGTTGATAGTCCACATTTCCTCATCCTTGTTCAGTGTATGGCATGGCTTCCACCACGACTTGATCACAAACCGTGCCTCCCACTGTTGATTCCTCAAGACAGATACACGGTCGTGTACTTCAACCGTGTATATTTCTGTTGATTCTAAACCAAGTACACGGCTGTGTATTTCAACTACACGCCCATGTACTTTCCTCCGGCAGTGTAAATCCTTATCTTTGATCCACATTGTAGATTACGTCTCTAAATTACTTGAATTAGCACTCTTGACTCCATTAAACCTGATTTATCACCATAATAAAATTAAGTACCAATTCCTTATGATTTCTATAAAATCAATAATAAATTAAACACATTCATACTATAAAATTGAGTATAAAATGGCTCTATCAAATTCCCCCACACTTAAACTCTTGCTTGTCCTCAAGTAATTGAATCAAATCAATTGAGAAATCCGTCATAGATTATACGAAATTTCTTTTCATCATTTCAAGCATCTATTCATTTATAATTCATGACTTGTAATTTTTAATGTCTATTACTTCAACCAAGCTGGTTTCCTGTAATTAAATTACCATAGAAAAAATTTAATAGCTAATCTAAACAAAACAAACTTTAATCCTCATGTTTAGCAAAAGAATTTTTATTCCAAAAGTAAATACTTAATCCAATAAGGAAAAACACCCTATTAAACTTCATTGGATATTAGCAAGTATATCATCCTTGCAACATGAAGTAAAAGCATATGGTCTTTTTATTATAAGTCTTATTTCATTCAATGAATTTTTACATTCATGTTCTTTTGATTTAATCAAGCATCTATTTTGACGGGTTTTTGCCCGCTTCTTTTTCATGAACTTTCGCCTTTCTCGCCCTTATCGTTATAGTGAGTTCATTGAGTCGGCAACATCCCGAGCTCGTCACTTAAGTGACCGGGTTTTGAGATACCCCTACGGGCTCTTCCTCACTCTAACATTTAAGTTTGAATACTCTTAACTCAATTACTTGAATCATTGGAGTAATGGCTATGCTTGATTCTTTTTCCGCATTTTTTTTTCACCAAGTGTTATAATTATTTCACAAACAACTTCAAAGAGTATACAGTAGCTAATATAACCTAGAAGTAAACTTGTTTATTTTTCACTTAGGAACTCAACTTACACTTAGACTTCCAATTCTAAAGCTAAATACAAGGTAAATTTGTTTCTTAAAGATTTCACTACTTAATTTTAACCAAGTATTCTAATCACAGCAGTAGGTGAGTAAAGCACTTGATCAAGTCAATTTCACATTTTGTAGATGTTTATTACAACATTTAGTACAATCTCTAGATTTCATGATAATTTTGAAAAATTTGGCTTAAAATTGCTTAAGGACAAACATTCAAAGTATGAGTCAATTCTCAATTCTCTATATTTTATTATCCTCTCCCCCACACTTAGTTTGAACAGTGTTCGCACTGTTCCTAATTCAGCACAATTAAAGAGGAATTAACAACATAAGGAACATTAGAGAATAAGAGAAAATGAATACTGGTACTTCCCTGGTATAAAGTGTAAAGTAATTGGAGTTCTCCCCTTAAGCACTAGAGAGTGTCATCTAATGATATGTACCCTTGCTGCAGCTAATCAAAAGAAAAAATCAAAACTAAACTAAAATAAAATAAATTGATTTTTTTTTTTAACATGGGTTGCCTCCCATGAAGCTCCTTTCTTTAACGTCTTTAGCTAGACGTTCCTGTAATTAATCACAATAATTGGGGTAAGTTAAACTGGTTTCTTCAATATTACATACTTGAAATCCTTCATAAAAAGGTTTCAAGCGATGACCATTGACTTTGAAGTTCTTACCAGTTTTAAGACTTGCGATCTCAACTGCACCATGTGAAAATATGTTAGTGATAACAAAAGGACCAACCCACCGTGATCGTAGTTTTCCAGAAAACAACTTCAATCGAGAATGATAAAGTAATACTTTTTGACCTACAGAAAAATTCTTTCGGGAAATCATTTGATCATGAAAATCCTTTGTTTTTTCCTTGTAGATTTTAGTACTCTCATACGCTTCTCTTCGAATTTCCTCAAGTTCTTGTAATTGAAGTTTTATGTGCTCACCAACCTCATCCATTTGCATGTTACATTGTTTTACAGCCCAGTACGCCCTATGTTCCAACTCCACAGGGAGATGACACAGTTTGCCAAATATCAAATGGTAAGGGGACATACCTATAGGGGTCTTGGAAGCTGTCCGGTAGGCCTATAATGCATCTTCAAGTCTTGTGCTCCAATCCTTCCTGCTTGGATTGACGGTTTTTTCCATAATAGACTTGATTTCTCGATTTGAAACTTCTGCCAATCCATTGGTTTGAGGGTGGTATGCGGTGGAAGTGCGATGAGTGACCTTGTACTTTTTAAGTAGAGTTTCCACTACTCTATTACAAAAATGTGTGCTACGATCACTGATAAGAGCCTTTGGTGTCCTGAACCTAGCAAAAATATGAGATTTAAAAAAATCCACAACAACTTTGGCATCATTAGTTCGGGTCGCTTTGGCTTCCACCCATTTTGAGACATAATCCATAGTAAGAAGGATGTAAACATTACCAAAAGAAAGAGGAAAAGGACCCATAAAGTCAATACCCCATATATCAAATATTTCACAAGCAAGAATAGGGTCAGTGGCATTTGGTCTCTACGCCCTAAGTTGCCAATTTTTTGACATCGTTCACAAGATTTACAAAACATAAAAGAATCACGAAACAATGTAGGCCAAAACAAACCACACCCTAATACTTTTTGAGCTGTCCTCTTAAGACCAAAATGTCCACCACATGCATATGAGTGACAAAATTGCAAGACAGAAGGAATATCGTCTTGAGAAATACACCTTCTAATGATTTGATCAGCACAATGTTTCCACAAATATGGATCATCCCATACATAGTAAATAGCATCACTTTTAATTTTATCTTTTTGAGCCCTAGACAAATCACTTGGTAGTGTCTTAGTAACCAAATAGTTGACAATATCAGCATACCACGAAATTGTCTTTTGAATAGAAAAGAGATGCTCATCTGGAAAATCATCTTGTATTGGTATTGACCCTTCACTGATAGGTATCCTACTGAGGTGGTCGGAAACAAAGTTTTCAGAGCCTTTCCGATCGCGTATTTCCAGATCAAACTCTTGTAATAAGAGTATCCATCGAATAAGTCTTGGTTTCACCTCCTTCTTCGCGAGCAGGTATTTGAGAGCTGCATGATCAGAGTAAACAATTACCTTAGTACCAAGTAAATATGATCTGAATTTTTCTAATGCAAAAACAATAGCCAAGAGTTCTTTTTCCGTTGTGGAATAGTTGCATTGAGCATTATCCAATGTTCTGGAAGCATAATAAATGACATGAGAAGCTCTCCCAACTCTTTGGCCAAGAACTGCTCCAACTGCATAATTGCTCGCATCACACATGATTTCAAAAGGAAGGGTCTAGTCGGGTGGTTGGATGATTGGAGCAGAAGTTAACTTATCCCTCAATGTGTCAAAAGCATTCTTGCAGGCCTCATTGAACTCAAATGTCACTTCTTTTTGTAGCAATCGACATAGGGGTTGAGTAATCTTGGAGAAATCCTTGATGAAGCGTCGATAGAATCCTGCATTCCTAAGAAAAGATCGAATTTCCCGTACACTCACAGGGTAAGGTAAAGATTTAATTAATTCTACCTTAGCTTTATCGACTTCAAGCCCCTTAGAAGATACAATATGGCCTAAAATGAGACTCCGTTCAACCATAAAGTGACATTTTTCATAATTCAACACTAAATTCTTATCTATACATCTTTGAAGCACTTTTGTAAGGTTAGTCAAACATAAATCAAAAGAATTACCATAAACGGTGAAGTCATCCATGAAAACCTCTATAATATTCTCCACATAATATGAAAATATACTAACCATACATCTTTGGAATGTGGCTGGGGCATTGTAGAGCCCAAAAGGCATCCTTCGATACGCAAAAGTACCGAATGGACAAGTAAAAGTAGTCTTCTCTTGATCTTTCGGTGCCACTGGAATTTGATGAAAACCTGAATAACCATCAAGACAACAATAGTGAGAATGGCCAGCCAAACGTTCAAGCATCTGATCAAGAAAAGGAAGAGGGAAGTGGTCCTTCCGAGTTGACGCATTTAACTTCCGGTAATCAACACAAACCTTCCATCCGTTCTGAACCCGAGTAGGAATTAACTCACCATCAGAGTTTTCAACCACAATTAAGCCCGTTTTCTTTGGAACAACTTGGATTGGACTTACCCACTTGCTGTTGGAAATTGGATAGATCATACCTGCATCAAGAAGTTTCAAGATCTCTTTCTTAACTACTTCCATCATAGGTGGATTCAAACGACGCTGAACTTCCCTTGAGGGTTTGCAATTATCTTCCATCAAAATCTTGTGCATGCAGGTGGAGGGGCTTAGTCCTTTGATATCAGCTATGGACCATCCAATGGCTTCTTTGTACTCTCGCAACACCCGAATCAACTTTTCTTCTTCTAAAGTACTTAGCTTGTTGGAGACTATCACAGCAAGAGTCTCCTTTTCTCCTAAGAAAATATACTTTAGATGTTCGGGTAGGGGTTTTAATTCTAGCTTTGGTGCCTGCACAATAGAAGGAAGAAGTCTTGTGTTAGAAGGGGGTAAATGAATGTAGGACACATCATACCTGATAGGTTTTAATGATTCCAACTCCTAAATCTTGTCCTGCAAATCAGAGGATATTACAAACTTCTCCTTAAGAGTTTTCAATGCATGAATCGTAAGACTCTTATTAAGTACAACTTTCAACTCATCATCGTCTATCAAATCAAATGTAGCCTGTGTTAATGGGTCAATAACATCAACAACAAAAACGGGTGAGATATCACTAGGATATTTCATGGCATCATAAATGTTAAATTTAATCACTTCACCATCAAATTCCATAGTGAGGTTACCATCATGTACATCGATTTTTGTTCTAGATGTCTTAAGAAATGGTCTCCCTAATAATATCATCGATGAATTACGAGAATCATCATTCTCCATGTCAAGCACGTAAAAATCTGCAGGGAAAACCAAACCATTAACTTGTACTAAAACATCTTCTAGAACTCCCTCAGGATAAACATTGGACCATCAGTAAGTTGAACAATAACACTTGTTTCCTTCAGGGGGCCAACATTTAAACATTGATAAATAGACAAAGGCATAACATTGATTGAAGCTCCTAAATCACACATAGCTTTAGTGATTCCAAGATTACCTATTTTGCAAGGAATAGTAAACATACCTGGATCCTTACATTTAAGAGGAAGCTTCTTCTAAAGAATAGCTGAAACATTCTCACCTACACTAATCTTTTCATTACCTTTCAGCTTTCTTTTGTTAGTGCACAATTCTTTAAGAAATTTAGCATAACGAGGTACTTGCTTAATTGCATCAAGCAAAGGAATGTTTACCTCAACTTTACGAAAAGTATTAAGAATCTCTTTTTCTTCAGCTTCATTCTTGGATTTTGCTAGTCTGGAAGGGAAAGGAGGTGCTGCTGTCATGACCTTTGGTGGTTCAATGAGGGGTCCTTTGATCTGATTGTTCTGCTAGCTTGGAGTTGCAGTCTTGATACGCTCAGAACGTATATATAAAATGGGAGCGTAAATTGCAGCAAGCGCACTGGTCGTATCAAGTAATAGAGTGGTGAAAAGTAAGGTTGTCGATCCCTCGAGGAACTAATAGAGTACTAGACCTATGGCAATTCTTACCAATATCTAGGAGATTAAATAGGGGTTTTGAAATGTCTAAGCTAAAAATTTAACTTAAAGCAAACAAGGAGAATTTTATGAAGAATCTATCAATTATGAACGCGGGAAATTAGAATTCACCCTAGATCCATTAATCAAACTGCTACCATATTATATCAACTAGTGGTTATAAGGTTATTTAAGTGAGTTTAGAAAATCCTTTTTAAGGATGTTAACCTTAAATCAATTAGTCGACTTCCGCGTCTCCAATTAACCAAGGAATCAAAATTATGTTCATACACCTCCCGATGCTACAAACAACTAATGCCCTAAATCAATTAACCCTAATCCCTTAGTGATTAATTAACAGGAAACATTGCATTGCGCCCTCCATAAACTCTAATTAAACCAATTATCGCAACTCCCATATTGATAATCAATCTAATTAAGAATTCCTAACAAATCCTAATCAACTCCCGTATCAAAAGGATTTCTAACAATTATAATCAAAGACCAATTATAATTGAAATCAAAGGAATTGCAATCATGTATAATCCTAATAATTCCTAATCATATAACATGGCTACAATTATCCTTTTAACATTCTAGGGTTTCATCCAATTTCCCAAGGAAAAGACTTAGCAATTCATGGAGATAAAGACATGATTATGATTCAAGGAGATTCGTGTAAAAGAAATCATATTCAATGGTTGGATCAAATGCTTGAATTGCATATCAGAAATAAAGTTCAGAAATCATCAATTCAACAATAAAAATAATACCTTAATTGAAAGGAACTCCACAAATCCTTCACAAAGGATGATAATCTCCACGAAGATCACAAATGTTTCTCCAAGATTTGATCTCCACAATTCTCCCTTAAAACTAGGTTAAAACTACTCTAAGAACACTAAAATTTGACAAAAGTTCTTTCACAAATCGACCTAGGACCTATATATATGCAAGGGGAGGCGAGAAGATGCAATTAAAACAAGACCGGCCCAAGGCCGGCAGCCTTTATTTAAGCCGGCCATAAAGGCCGGCGGCCTTCATTTAAACCGGCCATAAAGGCCGGCGGCGTTTCATGGAAGGCCGGCCATAAAGGCCAGCGGCTTTGCTTTTTTTTCCTTTGCCATCCTTCAATCTTTTCATGCTTCAATTTGTATGCAATCTCTCCAAATTGATTAAGCTTTGAACTCAAAGTCCTCCGACATCTGAAATGTAAAAATAAACATGATTAAGTACCATTTCCTTGTGATTTCTCTAAAATCAATAATGAATACTTGCAAATCGCTTAATGAATTATGAGTAAAATATGCCTTTATCAGGTCTCTTTCTCAGTCTCTTCCTCAAGATTAGTTCGGTGTCCCTTCTCATTTGATCCTTGCAATTTCGTTCCACTTCTCAAGGTAATCGCATTAGCACTTTGCTTTGGATTTGTGGCGGTTTGAGAAGGTAACTTACCTTGAGTTTCCAACCTATTTATAGAAGAAGCAAGTTGACTTACCTGATTTTCCAAGTTGTGGATGCTCTGCTTTGTCTCATCCTGAAATTGTTTTCTATTAACGGCAAGTGATTTAACAATTTCCTCAAGGGACATACCTGAAGTGGAAGGAGCCTGTGATACTTGGTTTGGTGGCTTAGGTTGGAATTGTTGGACGTTTTGTGGTTTATTGCCATATCTGAAGTTAGGGTGATCTCTCCATCCAGGATTGTACGTATTCGAGTAGGGATCATATTTCCTTTGTGGCTGTCCTGGGAATCCGCCTATAGCATTGGCGTGTTCATGGTTGTCATCTTGCAATGTGGGGCACATGTTGGTCGGATGATTAGGAGCAGCACAAATTCCACAAACCTTCACCTGCTGGGTATTTTCAAGAGCTAACTGCTGCACAAGGGAGGTTAGGTTAGAAATTTGATGTTCAAGGTTAGACACACTTACCTCATTTACCTTCCTTGAAGATGTATCATGCCTATACCCAAATTGTTGCGAATTGGCAGCCATAATGGAGATCAATTCCCTAGCTTGACCAGGGGTTTTGTTTACTATGGCGCCTCCACTTGCAACATCCATCATCTTTCTTTCCATCGGAAGTAGGCCCTCGTAGAAGTATTGGATAAGGAGTTGTTCAGATATCCCATGTTGTGGACAGCTTGCACACAATTGCTTGAATCTCTCCCAATACTCATGAAGAGTCTCGGTGTCCCTCTGTTTTATACCACAAATTTCTCTTCTTATACCAGCGGCTCTAGATGCGGGGAAGAATTTGTCCAAGAAGAGTCTCACCATATCTATCCAAGTGGTAATAGAACCTGGAGGCAAATAAAACAACCAATCTTTAGCTTTAGTACTTAAAGAAAATGGAAAAGCACGTAGCTTGATTTGATCATCGGTTATTCCTTGCGGCCTCATACTAGAACACACTATATGGAACTTTTTTAAATGCTTATGAGGATCTTCATTCTCAAGACCATGAAAGGTGGGTAGTAGATGTATCAACCCAGATTTTAACTCGAATTCCACAGCTAGTTCGGGATAGTGAATGCAAAGTGGTTGTTGATTCACATCCGGTGCAGCTAACTCCCTTAATGAATCAGACAAATCCGATGCTAAGTTCAGTCTAGTGGATGATCTAGCTTCTTGTCGCAACCTCTTTAGAGTCTTCTCAATCTTCGGATTATAAGTTAGTTCACCTGTCTGAGAAGAACGAGTCATACAAGAATAGAAACAAATTTGACACTAATCCCCGGCAACGGCGCCAAAATTTGATGGGTGTCGAATCCAACAAAAATAAAACCTACTCCTAGACAATTATATGATTTGCATATAGTGGTGAGTAGGGTCGAATCCACAGAGATTGGTTAAGTTTATTTCTATTCAAGGAGAATAAAAAGGAAAAGAAAACTGGGGGTTTTTGTTTGTGAATCAAAATAAAGTTGAAACAAGATAATAAAGTTGTATATTGATAAAAAGCTTAGCCAAAGGAATCAAGATAGTTTAATTCTAGGAATTGATCATCGATGCAAATGTTTTCTATTCTTATCCCTAGATAAACTGGTTATGGTTATTAATAAGCTCTAACAACCTATCTCTCCGTACTTCCTCGATAACCAAGAGAAGCTCTTTGATTATTTCTCTTATCGATTAGACAACCCTAGACAAGCGCTTAGGATTTAATCTACCAATAGCATTAAAAACTAGAGAGACCACCAATTCATGCCAGTAGATTATAAGATAACCTATTTAAACATGATCATATACCTCCATAACATGAATTCGATCATCTCTTTTATAATCAAACATGTTATTGTATCACTAAGACTAGAACAATCAAACAATTACGGATTTAGCATGCTAGTTGACAATATATTAACTTGCTAATTGAGTAGAAGAGCTCTATTCGTACCAATCAACAAAGATAATAATGACAAGACGATCAGAAGATATATGAATATCCGAAAACAACGAATAGATTAAATACAAGTCAATTAGACCTCACAATTCGTGGAGAATTAAACATCTATGACCCTTTAGCTAGAAAAATAGCTTAGCTACTCATGTTCATCAACAAAACGAAAAATAAAAATAAAAACATAACAAGCCTCTGTTTCCAGCTGCCTGCTCTGCCTCCTCCTTTCCTTCTTGTCTCCAAGGTGATCCAAGATTCAAAGATTAAAGATTAAAAGTTGCCCTAACCCTCTAGGGTTGGTTCTATTTATATTGTTAGGGAGATGGCATGTGATCTTTTGCTAGCAAGATACGAAAATATCTTTCCTTTTCCAAGTAGATTTCGAGAAGTGAATATTCGTCCACCTAGCACGGCTTACACCACGGCTAGATCACAAATCGTGCCTCCCTCTGTTGATAATCCACAATTCCTCATCCTTGTTCAGTGTATAGCACGGCTTCCAACACGGCTAGATCACAAACCGTGCCTCCCTCTGTTGATAGTCCACATTTCCTCATCCTTGTTAGCTTCCACCACGGCTTGATCACAAACCGTGCCTCCCGCTGTTGATTCCTCAAGACAGATACACAGTCGTGTACTTCAACCGTGTATATTTCTGTTGATTCTAAACCAAGTACACGTCCGTGTATTTTAACTACACGCCCATGTACTTTCCTCCGGCGGTGTAAATCCTTGTCTTCGATCCAGATTGTAGATGACGTCTCTAAATTACTTGAATTAGCACTCTTGACTCCATCAAACCTGATTTATCACCATAATAAAATTAAGTACCAATTCCTTATGATTTCTATAAAATCAATAATAAATTAACACAATTCATACTATAAAATTGAGTATAAAATGGCTCTATCAGACATTTCATGCAAGTAAGTAGTCAAAACATTGATATCATTTCGGACACTGCTGGGTCAACTGTTAGAAGTGATATCCTTAACTACAAAACGATACAAGAAATTTGGCAAAGACATAAACAAGGTAAGATCTCAATTGACGAGCTAATGGAGACAGTTAATCTAGGAAGCATAGAGGACCCCAAAAACCTTAAAATTGGAGCTAACTTGAGTAGCGAGCAAAAGCGTGAGATAACCAAGTTATTGATTAAATATGTGGATGTATTCGCCTGGTTGTATGACGACATGCTAAGACTTGATCAATCAATAGTAGTTCACAAGCTACCCACAAGAGAAGATGTCAAACCTAAAAAAAAAAAAAAAATTGAGAAGATTTAGGCTTGATATGTTATTAAACATTAAAGAGGAAGTCAAGAAACTGGTAGAAGTGGGATTCATCGAGGTATCAAACTACCCAGAATGGGTAGCAAACTTAATGCCGGTTCTAAAGAAGAATGGGAAAGTACGAGTGTGCGTAGATTTCCAAGTCTTGAATCAAGCTATGCTTAAAGATAATTTCCCTTTGCCTCATATTGACGTCTTGGTAGATAATATTGCTAGGAATCATCTCTTCTCATTTATAGATAGTTTCTCAGTATATAATCAGATAAAAATGGCAAAAGAAGATAAGACTAAAACAACCTTTATCACAACATGGGGAACTTTTTGTTACAAAGTTATGCCCTTTGGTTTGAAAAATGCTGGGACAATGTATCAGAGAGCCATGGTCGCGATACTTCATGACATGATGCATTGAGATGTTGAAGTATACATCGACGATATGATAGCCAAATCTAAAAGAGAAGAGAACCATGCGGTTATCCTAAGGAAATTGTTCAAACGATTGAGAAAGTTTCAGCTGAAGTTAAATCCTGAAGAATGCACTTTTGGGGTCACAACAGGTAAGTTGTTAGGGTTTATCATAAGTCGAGAAAGCATTAAAATTGACCCTAACAACGTAAAGGCCATATTGGAACTACCCTCTCCGCACACTATCAAGGAGGTGAGAGGTCTATTGGGAGGGTTGAATTACATAGCCTATTTCATCTCACAACTCATGAATAAGTGTCGTCCACTATTCCGTCTACTGAAAAAGAATGCTACAATAGAATAGGACAATGAATGCGAAAGAGCGTTTAAAATGATCAAGGATTACCTTACTAATCCCCTAGTCTTAGTAGTCCCAAAACAAGGAAAACCCTTATTCTTGTACCTCATGATACTCTTTGAATCCATAGGGTGCGTACTGGGGCAAAAGGATGAAGAGGGGAAGGAACGTTCCATATATTACCTAAGTAAAAAGTTTACAGATGGGGAACAGTGGTATTCTGAAATAGAAAGGACTTGTTGTGCTTTGGTTTGGGTCATGCACCGGTTGAGGCAGTATACCTTCTACTATCTTATTGAATTGTTAACGAGACATGACCCTTTGAAATACTTGGTAGAGAAGCCCGTTTTGTTAGGAAGAATCTCCAAATGGCAAATGCTCCTATTAGAATTTGATATCATATACATAAATCAAAATTCAATGAAAGGGCAATCGCTAGCAGATCAGTTGGTAGTAAACACCTAATTGAGGGAGATCTCCAAGAATCATAGGCCCAATTCCCTAATGAAAACATATTAATAGCGAAGGGCAAACCGGTAGAAGAATACAAGATAGTGCAAAAACCTAAATGGAATATGTTATTTGACGGAGCTACCAACGTATTTGGTTGTGGGATCGGGCCAGTGCTGATATCACTAGAAGGAACACAATTCCCCCTAAGCAATGAGACTCGCATTTTCGTATACTAATAACATTGCAGAATATGAGGCGTGCATCCTTAGCCTCAAAATGGCTTGCCATATGGAAATTCGTGAATTGGATGTATATAGAGATTCTTCACTCATCATACTACAAACACAAGGGGAATACAAAACTAAGGACCCCAAATTGGTGCCATACCATCAACATTTGACAGAGCTGATCGACGAATTCGAGGCAGTCACCCTCACATACATCCCAAGGACTCAAAATCAGTTTGTAGATGCCTTCGCCACATTAGCATCTATATTTCAACTAATGGAGGGAATTAAAGTCTAACCATTGAAAATAGGCCCGCTTACTGTTTGGTAATCGAAAAAGCACAAGATGACAAGCCTTGGTACTACGATATCAAAACTTTCCTCCAAGAAAGGAAATACCTTGAAGTGGCTACCAAAAATGACCAAAGAACACTCAAAAGGTTAGTAAGTCATTTCTTATTAAATAGGCTTATGCTTTATAGAAGATCACTTGACACCACATTACTAAGATGTGTGGACAAAAGAGAGACATGCGAACTAATGAAAGAAGTGCATAAAGGAGTATGTAGACCTCACAAGAATGGATACATGCTTGCCTAAAAAATCATGAGGATGGGCTACTATTGGTTAACAATGGAATCAGATTGTATCAAATATGTCAAGCACTATACAAACTGAATAAATGCCCTACTCAAAGAACTTCATTCATTATCCTCACCATGACCATTCTCCATGTAGGGAATTGACATTATTGGGGCAATTACTCCAAAAGCATCCAATGGTCACAGATTCATACTAGTAGCCATTGATAATTTCACTAAGAAGGTAGAAGCTTCATCATATGCCAGTGTCACTAAAGGGGTAATAGTCCGATTCATGAGGAGAGACATAATAGCCCGATATGGAGTTCTTGAATCAATTATCACAAATAATGGCACAACCTCAACAATAAATTGATGATAAATTTATGTCAACAGTTCCATATAAACCACAGAAATTCAACTCCTTACCGACCTCAGATGAATGGGGCAGTGGAAGCGGCCAACAAGAACATTAAAAGAATTATTGAGAAGATGACCATCACTTACAAAGATTGGTATGAGATGCTACCATTCGCCCTCATGGCTT
The DNA here is from genome assembly GCA_037954665.1 of Laguncularia racemosa. Taxonomy (NCBI): domain Eukaryota; kingdom Viridiplantae; phylum Streptophyta; class Magnoliopsida; order Myrtales; family Combretaceae; genus Laguncularia; species Laguncularia racemosa. Next base: position 49,973 of record JBBMOL010000559.1, read on the forward strand.
ATAGAACCTCAATTCGAACATCTACCGGAGTTACCCCGTATTCTTTGATATATGGTATTGAGGTAGTTTTGCCAATTGAAGTTGAAATACCATCTTTCAGGATCCTATTAGAAGCGTAATTTGATGAATCCAAGTGGGTAAAGAAGAGGCTTGATCAGTTGAATTTCATTGATGAAAAGAGACTTGTTGCATTATGTCACAGCCAATGCTACCAACAAAGAATTACCTGAGCATTTAACAAGAAAATGAGACCTCGATGTTTTAAAGAAGGAGATTTGGTACTGAGGAAAGTTCTCCTGAATGCACAAGATTCAAAGGGCAAGTTTACCCTAAATTATGAAGGCCTATATGTTGTAAATATGGTGTTAACAGGAGGGGCCTAAATATTAGCCCAAATGGATGGTCTATAATTGAGAAACCCTATTACACGGATGTTGTTAAGATGTATTATCGTAGGCAACAAAATTGAAAATTTGCTAAGGTTTATGAATGTCAACAATTAGCACAAATTTTGTGAGTTTAGTTTTCATTCCTTCTACAAGTAAAGTTAATTTCTCTAAACAATCGATTATCCTGACCAATTGTCATTAAACAAACTCTCATATCATTTTTATACACATACTACCCATTGCCTCATAATGAATAATGAACAATGAAATGATGACAAAGCTTAATGGGATTTTTTTCCACCTATTCCGAGCATTAGACCTGGTGTGTTAATAGGATAACACTACAATCATAAGAGCCACACTCACAAGAAAGAAAATACATTAAAGCTCTCAACCCTATTTGAAACAAGAGTAAGTAGAGAAGGCGCAAAACCATCACGAAGGTTCGGTTGTTATTTATGATAAACCAGTAAGCATTTAGAGTAAATAATCATCATTCATCATGAATCACATATTCTATAAGTTAGGTAGTCTAAAAGGTACTTTTCATTATCATTTGACCAATTCACTAGAAGCGTTTTTAGAAATGCTAGGTTAATAAGATATACCCAGATGTCATTGTTAGTTAGTCAGCCTACAATGGGGCACTTTCCTAGATATACTCTCTTAGAGTTAGCCCATAATGGAGCACTATCCTAAACTTTCTTCCTTAGGGTTATAAGTCAAAAAAAAAAAAAAAACGCTTCCCACTACCGGTTAGTTAGCCCACAATGTGGCACTTTCCTAAATTTCCTCTCTTAGGGTAGCAAGTCTAAGGAAGATGCTTCCCACTACAATCAGTTAGCCTACAATAGGGTACTTTCCTAAAATTCCTATTACAATTGCAATTCTAGTAAGACGCTTCCTGTCATCGATTAGTCAGCTCATAAGAGCACTTTTCTAAATAATCATTTTTTTAAGGTCGCTAGTCCTGTAAGACGCTTCCTATTATCAATTGGCTATCTCATAAGAGCACTTTCCTAAGCAATATCTTCTTTACGGTTGCTAATCTTGTAAGACTCTTTCTATTATCATTAGTTCACTCACAATAACACATTCCTAAACAATCTCTATTTAAGGTTGATATGTTTCCTATCATTGACTAGTTAGCCCATAGAGCACTTTTCTAGATGATATTTTACTCTAGGTTGCTAGTTCGTTGAGATGCTTCTGGTTTAAGACCACTCCCCAAGTATTATTAATCATCATAAAGTGATCATCTTTTTACAACACAGGATCGTTAGCTCATTGAGCATTTTCCCTACTTAAACAGATAATTAAACATCTCCCTACTAAAACTAGGTTCAGATAGCCAGCTAACTATGGTGTTATCCATTCGGTCTATCAACCAAAAATGGTGTCTTTGTAGTTAAGTTTTCAAACTTTACTACAAAGAGGGGTAGCTGTAAACATCCCATTTTTGCCCTTTAATCACAATAATGTTTCATTTTTCATTTTTCATTTTTCATTTTTCATTTTTTTTTCGATTTTTCATAATGAAGGAAGAAGAATAAAAAAAAAAAAATAAATGGGAATAATACACCAATTTTGGAAAATGAAGGTAGAAATAATAATAAAAGATGTCAAGGAAATTTTATAAAATTTTAGAATTTTAAAATAATATAAAATTAATAAAAATGCCACATGTATATACAATTTGCGTGTTAAATAAAATCGAGATTTGGGCTAGCTCAACTAGCTCGTATATTGGCCTGGAACATGCGGTGAAGGGGTGCGGTCATGGGTTCGAGTCCCACTGGAGGCACTTTGTGCCGTTTTCTTTTTTTTTTTCCCTTTTAGCTGCCACGTGGCAGCATGCGACTGGCCAAAACGGGCACGTGCAAGTCGCGTGATCTTCTCCTTCCTCTAGATAGCAACAACAACGTCGAAAAAAAAAAACGAAGAAAAGCTCACTAATAAACATGAATCAAACCTAATCAAACTAATTTTTTTTATCATCATCCATCTGTAATAGAAAGAAGCAAGATAAATCATGAAAAACAACTAAATCCATAAGGATCGATTAAAAAAAAAAAAAAGGGATAAGCATAGATTCCAATCATGAGCCCGATACGAGCTTATCAAGATGGATTTTGTGAGTCTATAAATAGGACTCAACTCCTTAGAAGAAAGCAAGAAGAACATAGGAGAAAACACCTCACCAGAGTTCTTCCTCTCTCTTTCTCTCAAACCCTCCTCGAACGCCACACTAAGGTGGTTTTGATGAAAAACACTACCACCATCAGGTTTCCCATTCTAGTAAAGCCCAATCGACGCTTTCCCATGCTTCAACAACCACCGGAGATAACCTTTAACCAGCGCGATTCGACCTAACCAACCCGACCTGACCTGCCCCACAATTCGTATCCAGGTCAGTCGAATTTTTTATTTTATTTATTTATTTGTTTATTTGTTTATTTATTTATTATTAGAATAAATAAGAAAAAATATAAATATATATGAGAAAAAATAATTTTTTTTAGAATATTGATTAGATTTAGAGTTTTTAATAAATAAAAATAAATGTGTCTATTATGGTGATAAAATATATAATAAAATAAAAAAAAGATAAAAAGATAAAAAAAAATAAAAATACTAAATAATAATGAATTTTGTCTTTTTCCTATCACTTAGAAAAATTCCTTTTCAAAATAAATTAAAAATTATTTTTTCTTAAATCAGAAGTTTGTTATTTTAGAAAAAAGAAAATATTAAAGCTTAGGCTTACAATTTTTTGGAAATCTTTAAATTGATAATAAACGTAAACCCAACATGTTTTCATAATTAAAATTAATCAGCCCACTAAAGTTTTATATAAAAAAAAAAAACTACGGCCTATTTGATCCTAAATAGTGGGTACGTAAGCACCCTTATGGGGCAACTCTAAAAAGAATAAGAAAATCATTTTCCAAATCATTGTTAGTATAATTTTTAACATCTTCATTTTCATAAGAGAAAAAATATATATAAAAAAAAAAGATATCAAAACATGACCCAGATTTCAGAAGGATAAGGTGGTAACTTTAGAGTTTTAATAAGATAGCTCCCGAGTCAAGAATCTCTGGTTTTTCTTTCTTCTTCTTCTTCTTTTCTAAAAATAAAAGAGAAGATTTCGTCGACTAATTGTCTAAGTTAGAATTAATCTGCTCAATTAGTTCTAATTCAATCATTTTTCCCAATTCCAGTTGGGTGGCGATTCTAAACAAATAATAAGATTCCTAATTCAAGTCGAGGATTTATATTGGATGAGCATAAGATCTAATATGAATTGAATTAGGAATCTAATGAAAAATTTAAAAATTAGACTTGACAGACCTCATGACATTAGGATTTGTAAAAGTTAATTTTATTGTTGTATTTTTTGTATTAAATATGTAAGTATTTTATAGATTTATTTATAACTTTTTATCGATAAACAAGTTCAACCTAGATATGAGACGTACGGGTTGGATAACAGATTTAGGTTTTTAAACATGATTAATAAATAGGTTATATCACAGATTAAGATTTTATGAACATAAACCCATTTAAATATGGATACAAAATATATATTAGTAACACAAATAACCAACTCTACTTTTAGATAATACCAATAATCAAAATTTGAGCAATGCGTTTTATAAGAGAAAAAACACTATTTAATAATTGAAAAAGAATTACACTATTGCCATAGTTGAATCTTCAGTATAGCGGATCCGTAGCAT
>JBBMOL010000559.1:54604-161300 GCA_037954665.1 Laguncularia racemosa
GAATTACTCTTTCATCCCAATCGAGTATAGGCCATCTAGTGGATAGGGGCTCAAGTTTGAAAAAGAATACAACCCACTAAAGGAAAAAGAGGAGTCCGTGAACATGATTAAATCAGACTAAAAATCAATAGTCGAAAAGTGCGACAAGGGACAACCTACTGAGGTGCAAATCCCAAAAAGGAGATATGTATTCAATATCCCAATACCCTTAAAGAGGTATAAGGTAGCGCCTTTCAACTATCAAGCCCTCGAGCAGGAGAGACCTCCCATCATAGGAGGAATCACCCACTCTAGGAGAATTTATGACCCTAAATACAAGATCTCAACCGGAGAGCCTAACACTGAGGTAAAGAAAGAGAAAGAAGAGGGGCTCTCTACATTCATGAAAATGGTCAAAGCAAGCGAATACGAGATCATGAAACAACTTAACAAGGTTCCAGCCCAGATATCACTTATGGGCCTCCTCACAACGTCTGAGCCTCATAAGGAAGCACTCTTCAAAGTACTCAAATAGATCAAGGTACTAGAGGGCATCGCAATAGAGAAGTTGAGCCATGTAGCAGATTTAATCTTCGCCATAGATCAGATATCTTTCTCTCTTGAAGAGTTGGGAGAAGATGGAGACCAACACATGAAACCATTATTCATAGTGGTAAAATGCAATAACACAATTGTCTCCAGAGTACTCATAGATAACGGATCTTCTCTCAACGTATGCCCTTTTGATGAGAGCCAAGCCAGAAGATGGAATGTGGATCCTCTTGAAGTGCTACCTAGACCGATCACAAGAACTCAAGCAAAATGATTCAAGGAAGCACTTAACGGGTTGATAAAGGATGTCCACGAAGCCGGAAAGGATTGGAGCAACCATGAAGTCGAAAAGGATTGGAACAACCATGAGAATGCCCTTGCTGTTGTACAAGTCATAACAGATACAGGTTGAAGGGGGCGTGTCTTTACAAGGCACAACCGTGTATGGTGTCAAGAATATCTATAGAAACATACACGTCTAAAAAGGCACGACCGTGCATACACTCTATGCCATATCCAACGCCACCGGCCTTTAATTCCCTGTTTTGTTATTTTTTCCACAACTTAATTATGTTATGTCGTTTTGGGCTTTTATTATTACAAATTGTAAACCCTACTATAAAGCTTCTAGGGTTAAGAACAGAAATATACAACATATAAGTTTGAATAACACTTTTGAGAGAATTCCTCTCTTGGTTCTTTAAAGAACTTTCCTTGAACTTATCGGATTTTCTTTCGTGGTGACTTATCAATCGGTCTTTCATCCCGATTGTGGCGTCCACATAATATACCATGGTTTTTGCCTCACTTATAGGCAACGAGTCGCGATTTCCACTTGATTGTTTGGCATCTTGGTTTGCAATTCCGAACGTATTGGTATTGGGTTTCGTCACACATTGGCGTGGTTCGTATCAGTTTGGTATCAGAGCCTAGGTTGTTAAACATCAGTTCGGTTTGAGGAAGGTAACATCAAAACCCTAACTCTAATTGTTCATATCAATTATTCATATCAAGTTCATAGTGTTAATTGTCTATTGAAAGTGTAGTGCCTTCTATTCACTTTTGCTACAAAAAAAAAAATCACGACAAAAAAAAAGGAATGTGATCAAGAGCAACAAACAAAGGCAACAAAAAGGAAAGAAAAAGAGGAAAATTTCGAGCCCTAAAGTTGTTTTGAATCCTACGGAAGGGATTGGTGTAGTTTGGGTTAGTTCCAAGAGAATTGAGAAGAGGAATTGGTGAGTTGATATCATCATTGCATGTAAGAATACACAAGTGACTGTGTGATATCATCCTTTGAGCGAAACACATAAGGGAGTGTATCGTGAGGCTTAATCATATATATTTGTGTTAGTACTAACCTTTTTTCTACAGGAACTATGTCGAGGCAACATTCTCCTGAAAGTGAGAGGGGAAGGTTTGATGCTAGGTTAGTGATTGAGGCGTTGAGGGTTGAGAATAGAAATATACAACATACAAGTTTAAATAACACTTTTGAGAGAATTCCTCTCTTGGTTCTTTAAAGAACTTTCCTTGAACTTATCGGATTTTCTTCTATGGCGTTCATCCTGACTTATCAATCGGTCTTTCATCCCGATCGTGGTGTCCACATAATATACCAAGGTTCTTACCTCACTTATATGCAACGAGTTGCGGTTTCCACTCGATTGTTTGGCATCTTGGGTAGCAATTTTGAACGTATTGGTATTGGGTTTCATCACACGTTGGCGTGGTTCGTATCACCTTTGGCCACCCTTGACCTACTAGGGGTCAATGCAAGTGACATCAAGCCAAGCTTGATAGTGGTTCAGGCCTTTGATGAGTCCAAGAGAGAAATAGTGGGGGAAATCAGCTAGCCAGTAGAGATTGGTCCAAAAATGTTCCACGTCTCCTTCTAAGTTCTTGACATTCCAAGGTCTTTCAATCTACTATTGGGAAGGCCGTGGATATATACCGCTGGAGCCATACCCTCAAGTCTACATCAGAAGGTCAAGTTCATAGCAAATGAACAAATCATCACCATGTTGGGAGAGCAAGATTATGCCATCTATGAAGAGATCACCATACCTTACATCGAGGAAGACGGTTCCAAAGACTTTGGTCTCAAAATATTCAACAAGGTGAGTGAGGTAACTAGCAAAGAGGGCCATTAGTTCAAAGAAGTGACAACAAAGGACGTTTGGGCTAGGGTTCATTCCTACATCCCAAGAAGAGGCATAAGCAAGGGGTATCAAGGGCTAAAAGAAAGAGAAGCCTAGAGATACCCAAATGCATTTTCCACCCCTTCAACAATCATTTAAGCAAACAACTACCGTTCAAGAGCTAAGGATAAGTGTAACCGACGTCAGCAATGAAGGCTCAACCTCTCGCACATCTAATCAACATCCATCTTTTAACAATTGGTTCTGTTATCCTATTAATAGCACTAGGTCAGCTCAAGGATATGAACAATTATTAAACAAATTTCTGTTGTGATTATTTTTCAGATTCAATAAATTACAACTTATTCCTTTTGCTCATATATACATGCTCTCGCTCCACTTTACCCACAAATTCCCTACTATCGAACGTCAGGGACATTTCGTGCTGGTAAGTAATGAAAACACCGATATCATTTCCAACAATGCTAGGTCAGCCATTGGAGGCAATGCCCTTAACCACGAAATGATACAAGAAAATTGACAAAAGCATGAACAAAGTAAAAGCATGATACAAGAAGATTTAGGCCTGACATCTTACTAAAGATTAAAGAGGAAGTCAAAAAGCTACTAAAAGTGGGATTCATTAAGGTGTCAAACTACCCGAAATGGGTGGCAAATATAGTACCCGTTCTAAAAAAGAATGGGAAAGTATGAGTATGCATAGACTTCTGAGACTTAAATCAAGCTACGCCAAAAGACAACTTCTCTCTACCTCACATCGATGTCCTGGTAAATAATACTGCAGGGAACCATCTCTTCTCATTTATGGGTGGTTTCTTAAGATATAATCAAATAAAAATGGCTGAAGAAGATAAAACTAAAATAACCTTTATCATGACATGGGGAACTTTCTATTATAAAGGTATGCCTTTCGGTTTGAAAAACGCTGGGGCAACATATCAAAGAGCCATGGTCGCGATACTTCATGACATGATGCATCGAGAGATGGAAGTATACGTGGATGACATGATAGCCAAGTCTAAAGGAGAAGAAAGCCATGCAGTTATCCTAAGGAAATTGTTCAAGCGATTGAGAAAGTTTCAACTCAAGTTAAATCTGGAAAAGTGCACTTTTAGGATCACAACAGGCAAGTTGTTTGGTTTGTCATAAGCCGAGAAGGCATCAAAATCGACCTTGACAAAGTAAAGGCCATACTGGAACTGCCCTCTCCATGCACTATCAAAGAGGTGAGAGGTTTGCTAAGAAGGTTGAATTACATAACCCATTTCATCTCACAGCTCATAGACAAATGCCGCCCACTATTCTATCTTCCAAAAAAGAATGTCACGGTAGAATGGGACGATGAATGCGAAGAAGCATTCAGAATGATCAAAGGCTATCTCATAAATCCCCTAGTCTTGATAGTTCCAAACAAGGAAAGCCCTTATTTTTATACCTCACGATACTCCCTGAATCCATAAGGTGCATGTTGGGATAGAAAGATGAAGAGGGGAGAGAATGTTCCATATATTATATAAGCAAGGAATTCACAGACGAGGAATAGAGGTATTCTAAAATAGAGAGGACTTGTTGTGGTCTGATTTGGGTTATGCACCGATTGAGACAGTATACCCTTTACTATCCCATTGAGTTGCTAACAAGACACGATCCTTTGAAATACTTGGTAGAGAAGCCCGTTTTGTTAGGGAGAATCTCCAAATGGAAAATGCTCTTATTAGAATTTAATATCACATATATAAATCAAAATTTGATAAAAGGGCAATCTTTAGCCGATCAGTTGGCAGAATACCCAATTAAGAGAGATCCCCAAGAATCACAAGCCTAATTCCCTAATGAAAACATATTAACAGCAGAGGGTGAACCAACAGAAGACTACGAGATAGACCAAAGCCCTAAATGGAAGATTTTTTTACAAAGCTGCTAATGTATTCGGTTGTGGGATCAGGGTAATACTAATATCACCAAAAGGAACACAATTCCCTTCCACAACGAGACTCACATTTCCATATACTAATAATATCACGAAATATGATGCGTGTATCTTTAGCCTCAAAATCGCTTGCCACATGGAAATCCGTGAATTAGAAGTATATGGAGATTCTTTACTCATCATATTATAGACAAGAGGAGAGTATAAAACTAAAGACCCCAAATTGGTAGCACACCATCAACATTTGACAAAGCTGATAAGTGATTTCGAAGTAGTCACCTTCACATATATCTCAAGAACTCAAAATCAGTTTGCAGATGCCCTCGCCACATTAGCATCTATGATTCAAATAACAGGGGGAGTCGAAGTCCAACCATTGACAATAGAAATCGAAAATCGGCCCGCCTACTATTTGGTAATTGAAAAAGCACAAGATGATAAGCCTTGGTATCACGATATCAAACTTTCCTCAAAAAAAAAAAAAAACCTCGAAATGGCTGGCAAAAATGACCAAAGAACACTTAGAAGGTTAGCAAGTCACTTACTAAATGGGCCTGTGCTTTATAGAAGATCACCCGATACCACATTACTAAGATGTGTGGATAAAAAAGAGGCAAGTGAACTAATGAAAGAAGTGCATGAAGGAGTATGTGGGCCTCACATGAACGGCTATATGTTGGCCCGAAAAATCATGAGAATAGGCTATTACTAGTTAACAATGGAATCAGACTACATCAAATAAGTCAAGCACTGTCACTTATGTCATGTTTATGCAAACTGAATAAATGCTCCGCCTAAGGAGCTCCATTCGTTGTTTACACCATGGCCATTCTCCACGTGGGGAATCGACATCATTAGGCCAATCACTCCAAAGGCATCCAGTGGTCACAAATTTATACTGGTAGCCATTGATTACTTCACCAAGTGGGTAGAAGCTTCATCATATGCCAGTGTCACAAAAGGGGTAATAGTTCGATTCATGAAGAGGGACATAATAGTTCGATATGGAGTTCCTGACTTAATTATCACCGACAATGGTACCAACCTCAACAACAAGTCAATGATAGATTTGTGTCAACAGTTTCATGTAAACCATAGAAATTCAACTCCCTACCGATCTCAAATGAATGGGGTAGTGGAAGTACCAGACAAGAACATCAAAAGAATTGTCTAAAAGATGACAATCACTTACAAAGATTGGCACGAGATGCTACCATTTTCCCTTATGGCTTATAGAACCTCAATTCAAACATCTACTAGAGTTACCCCTTATTCTCTAGTATAAAGCACTGAGGCAGTCCAACCAGTTGAAGTTGAAATACTATCCTTTAGGATCCTATCAGAAGCACAGTTAGATGAATCGGATTGGGTAAAGAAGAGGCTTGATTAGTTGAATTTGATTAACAAAAAAAGACTCGTTGTGTTATGTCACGGCTAATGCTATCAACAAAGAATGGCCCGAGCACTCAACAAGAAAATGAAACCTCGATGTTTCAAAGAAGGATATTTGGTGCTAAAGAAAGTTCTCTCGAATGCTCAAGATTCAAGAAGGAAGTTCACCCCAAACTATAAGGGCCCATATGTGGTAAAAAAGGTATTGTTAGAAGGAGCTTTAATATTAACTCAAATGGATGGTCCAGAATTAAGAGACCCCATTAATATGGATGCTGTTAAGATGTACTATCCATAGGTAAGGAAATTGAGATTTTGCCAATGTTTATGAATGCCAATATTCAATACAAATTTTGCTGAGATTAGTTTTTGTTCCTTTTACAAGCAAAGTAAATGTCTTTGAATGATCGATTATCTTGATCAATTGTCATTAAACAAACCTTCGTATACACACTAACCATCACCTCACAATGAACAATGAATATTGAAATGATAATAAATCTCAATAGATTTTGTAATATAATTCTACCTATTGTTGAGCATTAAACCCGTTGCATTAATAAGATAACATTACAATCACAAGAGCCATGCTCACAAAAAGAAAAATAAATCAAGACCCTCAGCCCTGTTTGAAGTAAGAGCAAGTAAAAAAAAGGAGCACTTTCCTAAAATTCATCTTTTAAGGACGCTTTCTAGTTTAGGATAGTTAACTTATAAGGCCCCATCCTAAACAACTTTTATTAGCTTGAAATATTTCTTGCATTTGGTTGGATAGCTCGTCAGAGTACACTCTTTAGGAAAAAATGATGTATCACTTTGATCTTTATGGTAAAGTTTTCTTTAAACTTCACCTTAAAGAGAGATAACTATAGACACCCCATTTTTGCACTCTTTTATTTTTATTTGTATTTTCATTAAAAAAAAAAAAAAAATCAAATCATGATAAATGCAATTTACTTGCATTATAAGACTAAGGCATAGGCCAATGGCTTGATTGGAAAACATACACAAGCATTGGCCATGCCTGTACCCGTATCATCCCCTGGAATGAGACACCTTTCACAAATGCCCACACACTTAGGTGTGGCTTAGACCATGTCTTATCCTCTTCGTTAAAATCTCACCTACAAAACCACAAATCACAAATATATTGATGATGATAGTAAAAGGAAAACTAACCTAGTAGATGCATGGGTTGCCTCCCAGCCAGCGCTTTTGTTTACCGTTGTTGGCTCGACCGAATGAAAAGAGGGAGATCAGTTATTGATTTGAATGAGGGTCAGCTCCGCTCTTTCTTCAAAGACCTTCTTGTCTCCTAAGTAATGTTTAAGTCTCTGTCCATTGACCTTGAAAATACCCTTTTCAGGGTGTTCTAACTCCACCGTTCCATAAGGGAAAACGTTCTTGACCCGAAAAGGACCTGACCATTTTGATTTGAGTTTCCCAGGAAAAAGTTTCAACTTGGAGTTGAACAGTAGTACCATATCCCCTTCCTCAAATTGCTTGTGCTGGCGTAACCTTGCGTCATGATATGCTTTGGCTCTCTCCTTATAGATATTAGCGTTTTCATAGGCCATAAGTCTTAACTCATCAAGCTCATTAATCTGCCTTTTCCTGTGAGCCCCTGACTTGTTGAGATCGAGATTGATAGTATTGATTGCCTAGAACACCCTATGCTGAATCTCAACTGGTAAGTGACATGCTTTCCCATATACTAACTGGAAATGAGTTGTATCAAGTGGTGTTTTGTAGGCCGTCCTGTAAGCCCATAACGCATCATCTAACCTGTCTGCCCAATCTCGCCCATGCTGGAGAGTTGATCTCATTAAGATGCGCTTTAGCTCTCTATTTGTCAACTCTACTTGCCCACTTGTTTGTGGATGATAAGGAGTGGCAAGACGGTGAGTCACTCCATATCTTTTTAAGACTTTTTCAACCTAAGAGTTGCAAAAATGTGTACCCCGATCACTGATGAGTGCTCGAGGCACCCCAAAGCAGCAAAAGAGCTTCATGAGGAACTTGACAACCACCCTCACGTCATTTGTTGGTAGAGCTTGCGCTTCTGCCCACTTAGATACATAGTCCACTGCTACCAATATATACTTGTTTCCATATGAAGGAGGAAATGACCCCATAAAATCAATACCCCATACATCAAACACTTTGCACTCCAAATTATAGTGTTGTGGCATTTCGTCCCTCCTTGAAATGTTGCCATCTCTCTGGCATCAATCGCATTGAGCCACAAAACTTTGGGCATCCTTGAATACCGACGGCCAATAAAAACTAGCCTTTAGCACTTTGTGGGCTGTCCTATTTACACCATGGTGTCCCCTAGTGGGTCCACTATGGCAATGGCTTAAGATCTCCCATCCTTCCTCATGTGAGACACAACGCCTGATCATTTGGTCTGAGTAATACCTAAACAAGTAGGGGTCTTCCCAATAGTAATACTTCAGGTCGGTGAAGAACTTCTTTTTCTGTTGCTTCGACATGTCCTGTGGAAGGACCCTAGCCATTAGATAGTTGGCCATATCCATAAACCATGGGAACTTCGAACTGCTAACTTTGTTGACGGAATACAAATTCTCCTCAGGAAATCTATCGTTGATATCTTCTTCCTTCAGCTACTCAACACATGGCTTCTCTAATCGAGATAGATGATTCGCTATAAGAATTTCTGCTCCCTTCTTGTCTCTGATCTCAAGGTTAAATTCTTGCAATAGGAGTATCCACCTGATGAGGCGGGGTTTTGCATCCGTCTTGGTCATTAAGTATCTCAATGCGGAGTGGTCAGTATACACTATCACCCTAGAAAGAACAAGATAAGATCAGAAATTGTCAAAAGCGAACATTACTACCAATAACTCCTTCTCAGTAGTGGTATAATTCTCTTGAGCTTCGGTTAGAGCTTTGCTGGCATAGTATATCGGCTGGAAATACTTATCCTTTCTTTGACCTTGGATAGCTCCTACAGCATAGTCACTAGCATCGCACATTAGTTTAAAATATAGGTTCCAATTTGGAGCCACCATGATAGGAGCCTTGGTCAGTTTCTCCTTCAGTGCCTCAAAAGGTTGGAGACATTCATCATTGAAATCAAAGGCAATGTCCTTCTCCAACAACCTGGTGAGAGGACGAGTAATTTTGGCAAAATCCTTGATGAATCGTCTATAGAATCTAGCATGTCCCAAAAAACTCCTAATAGCTTTAACCGAAGAAGGTGGGGGAAGTTTGGCTATAGTATCAACTTTGGCATCATCTACTTCAATCCCCTGCTGAGATATTTTATGTCCCAAGACAATACCTTCAGTCACCATGAAGTGACACTTCTCCCAATTCAGAACTAAGTTAGTTTCTTCACAACGTATGAGCACCCTTTCCAAATTCTACAGGCAAGAATCAAATGAATCCCCAAACACGGAAAAGTCATCCATGAATACCTCCATGGTATCTTCAACAAGATCTTCGAAAATCGCTAACATGCACCGCTGAAAAGTGGTCGGTGCATTACATAACCCAAAGGGCATCCTCCTATAAGCAAACGTGCCATAGGGACATGTGAAGGTAGTTTTCTCTTGATCTTCAGGGGCAATTTGGATCTGGTAATATCCCGACATCCCATCTAGAAAACAGTAGAACATATGTCCAGCAAGCCTCTCTAACATCTGATCGACAAAAGACAAAGGAAAATAGTCCTTGTGAGTGGCTTCATTTAATTTGCGATAGTCAATGCAGACTTGCCATCCCATCACCGTCCTCATTGGTATGAGCTCATTATTCTCATTTGGGACCACCGTCATTCCCCCCTTCTTTGGCACCACCTGGATAGGGCTTACCCATGAACTATCAGAAATAGGATAAATTAACCCAGCATCTAACAACTTGATTACCTCTTTCCTAACGACTTCTTTCATGTTTGGATTAAGTCGTCTTTGAGCTTGCACCACTGGTTTGAAATTGTCTTCCATCGGGATTTTGTGTGTGCAAAAAAGTGGACTAACCCCTTGGATATCCGAGATTTTCCATGCCAAGGCACGCTTATGCTCCTTTAAGATCTTCAAGAGCTTTTCCTTCTGAACAATGGTTAGCCCGGTTGCAAAGATGACTAGCAACTGAGAGTCTTTTTCTAAGAAAGCATACTCCAGATAGTCAGGGAGTTGCTTCAGTTCCAGAATTGGAGGATCTTCAATCTGGTAACATCTCCCGCACCAATATTCTCCCTTTTTGTTTTTAACCCAAGTTCTTCCTTGCCATCAAGATGAGTCAATGATCCACGCAAAAAGAGATATAAAATGAGCATGAATAAATACCGGCAAGTGTACCGGATCGGATCAAGTAATATAGTGAGAAAAGAGTATCGAACCACGAAGATTGATTAAGTAATAGACCTTTATCAATTTCTACTATTATTTAGGCAATGATATTTGATGAAAATTGAATGAATTATACTAAATGCATAAAAAGAGAATTGTGTTTGAAAAATGATGAATTGATGATGGGAAATAGAATCCACCCTAATTCTACTAATCATATTGCCTTCATGTTATAATAACTCATAGCTATATGGATTTTCACAAGAAATTAACAAAACCTTAATCCTTTATTAAGTGTTAAAGTAATGTTACCTCAATTTAATTTAATAGCTCCCGCTAATTCAAATCAAATGAGGATTCTAATTCACAATCATAAATTTCCCAATTATATGATTGCCTAATATCTTTAAAATAATTTCTCCTAATCCCTTAGTGAAAAATTTAATAAAAATATTGCATGAAACACTTAGGTCAATTTCTAATAAAATTCAATAACGCTGCTTCCACATGAATTATTAAATCTTACTTAGGAATTCCTGATAAAACCTAAATTTCTCTTTCGAGTCATTTACATTTCTATGCATTGATTTCAATTACAAAATACAATTCATAGCAGGACTTCTTATATGAAAATTCCGCATATCTACATTTCCTATAACATGAATACAATGATCATTTTAGTTTGAATTATGGCTTCATCATATTTCCCACAAGGATGATTTAGAACATTATAGTATGAATTGCATAAAAACAATTGAAATAAATAGGTGCAATGGAATTCATATTGAACAACAAGAATAAACTAATAAATGGCATAAAAGAAAATAAAGTAATTGAAACAATAGCTATAATCTTCAAGAACTTCAGCAAAATAACTTTCTTTCTTCAAACTAAAATTTGGAATAACATGAAATGTAAAGGAATTAAAGAAAACATAAAATCCTAAAGTTCGTAAGGGAATTCTAATGATTTCAAAGAAAGACAAAGGATGCTAAACAAAGAATCAAAACAAAAGGATTCTCAAACAAAAGGGGATTCTAAACAAAAGGGGATGCTCCCAAGGTTCACACAAGGGGCCTATTTATAGATCCAAAGAGGAGGGGGATAAGGTTGATCTGATGAGGATTTGAGTCAGCAAATTAAATAAGATACGATTTTGGAGAGATTTTCGCAATGGATATCTGGGGAGTAATGAAGGCCGGTTCAAGGCCGGCTTTAAGGCCGGCGGCTTTAATGCTTTTTAAGGCCGGTTTAATATAGGCCGGCTCAAGGCCGGCTCAAAGCCGGCGGCCTTGAATGTAGGCCGGCCCAAGGCCAGCGACCTTTATTGCAATCCTCTGCTCGCTTCTTCAATTTTGTGAAAAACTCCTCCACTTAAATTGTAATTTACTTTTGGGTCCTCAAAACCTGTATTTTCACAATAAAACACCATTAAGTATCATTTCTTTATATTTTCTTATAATATTGAAATAAATTTAATATAAGTCCAAAAGAGAATATAAGTATAATGTGATCTTATCAACATCCCCACACTTGAACTTTTGCTTGACCTCAAGCAAAATAATTGATTTAAACAAGGGAAATCCATCATTGAACTTCTGGTGCCCATTGTTCTGACCATACTGAAGTTTGTAAATAGTATATCTAGTTGAAATTTAGTAGTTAATCTAAATACAACAGATTTTTAATCCTAGTGTTTAACAATAGAAAACAATACTTAGTCCATAAGGAAAAACATTCATTTAAACTTCATTGGTTATTAGCAAGTATCATCTCCCTCAATTTTACTTCTCTAAACAAGATAACAAGGAGTGAAAGCATATGGTATCCATTTTTTTCCTAGAATTTCTCCCTTTTTTTTTTTTTTTTGCCTTAATTGACAGCGGAGTGAGACTTCACTCTTCTAAGGGACCAAAGCTCGCCCATGTCAACTTGGTTTTCATTAAGGTACTAAATTTTTGCCTTTCCGCCCTTCTCGTTATTGTGAGTTCATTGAGTCGGCACATCCTGGGCTCATCGCCTAAGTGACCAGGTTTTAAAGGGACCCCTACGAACTCTTCCTCACACTAACATTTAAGATTGGATACTCTTAACTCACTTTCCTGAGTTATTGGAGTAAAGGCTCTCTTTTTTTTTTTTTAAGGGATCACTAAGTAAAATATTTCATTTACCTCTTTCACTAGGTGTTAAGGTATTCTCAAAGAAATTTCAAGAGAGATTTATCCTAACCAATTTTTCCTTGAAGTAAACTTGCTTGTTTTTTTCAACTTAAGGACTCAATCTCAAGTTCAAAGGCTAAACATAGGGTAAACCCCGTTCTCTAGAGATTTTACTATTAAATTTTAACTATGTAAACTAGTCACAATAGTTGGCGAGTAGGGCACCAATCTAAGTCAATTTCAGGATTTCAATTTAAGGACATAAATAAAGCATGGGATTTGTAAGCTCATGATGTGTGCAATCATTATACTTCTACATTTATAATCCCTTCCCCACACTTAAATTGGACAATGTCCTCATTGTTCCTAATATATCACAAAATTAAGGAAAAGAATGTCAATGCAGAAATTGAAATACTGGTACTTCCCTGGTGTAAAATTATTCATCAGGAAGAAAATTTCTGTCATCCTTGGAGTGTCTTGAATGCACCGACGGCTCTTATCCAACCTTGAATTAGTTTCTTCTTCTTTTTTTTTTTTGTAACGAAATTAAAACACTAGTGTATATACTTATTGAGCATGGGCTGCCTCCCATGAAGCGCTTAGTTTATAGTCGCTAGCCCGACTTTTCCAGTTCAAGTTCTTGAATCTCCTAAATCCACAATTGTGGCATTTCTATCAACATGTTCCCCTTCATAGTAATGTTTGAGAAGATAACCGTTTACCTTGAAAGTACGGTTGTCTTCTGCCTTCAACTCAACTGCACCATAAGGAAACACATTAACAATTTCAAATGGTCCAGACCATCGTGATTTCAACTTACCTGGGAATAGCTTCAATTGAGAGTTGTACAATAAGACTCTTTGACCAGGCAAGAACTCTCGCTGTAAGATGTTCTTATCATGCCATCGCTTTGCTCTCTCCTTGTAAATTCTCGCATTTTCATATGCTACCTCTTTCATCTCGGCCATTTGATTCAATTGGAGCAACCTCTTTTCACCTGCAGCTTGCAACTCAATGTTAAGGTATTTTATGGCCCAGTATGCCTTGTGCTCAAGCTCTACGGGTAGGTGACATGATTTACCAAAAACAATCTTGTAGGGGGACATTCCAATAGGTGTTTTAAAAGCTGTTCTATAAGCCCATAATGCATCATCAAGTTTTAAAGACCAATCCTTTCGGGATGCATTGACAGTTTTCTCTAAGATTCGCTTAATTTCCCTATTGGATACCTCAACATGTCCACACGTTTGTGGATGATAAGGGGTGGCAATTTTGTGAGTAACTCCATATTTTAATAATAATTTCTCAAATTGCCTGTTACAAAAATGTGTTCCCCCATCACTTATTATAGCTCTAGGTACCCCAAATCTTGAAAATATATTCTTTTTCAAAAATTTAATGACAACCCTGCTGTCATTAGTTTGTAGAGCAACTGCCTCTACCCATTTCGAAACATAATCAACAGCTAAAAGAATATATTTGTTTGAAAAAGATGAGGGAAAAGGACCCATAAAGTCGATTCCCCAAACGTCAAAAAGTTTAATTACAAGTATATTATTTTGTGGTAATTCATGTCTTCTTGAAATATTGCCAGTCCTTTAGCATTGAGCACAAGTCATAATGAAGTTCCTGCAATCATGAAACAAACTGGGCCAATAAAATCCGCAAGATAAAATTTTTGCTGCTGTTTTTTCCATACCAAAGTGACCTCCTACCTCTCTAGAATGACAATGCTGTATAATGCTAAGCTGTTCACTTTCAGGTACGCATCGTCTAATTATTTGGTTAGCACAATTTTTAAAGAGATATGGTTCATCCCAAAAATAAAACTTCACATCATGTAAAATTTCTTTTTCTGTTAGTAGGATAAACCATATGGAGTGATTTTGCTAACCAAATAATTAATGATATCAGCATACCAAGGTAATCTTTGAACTTCTACTACATACAATTGTTCATCAGGGAACTTTTCATTAATAGGTGAATAAAAAAAATAGATTCCAGACGGGATAAATGATCAGCCACCACATTTTCAATTCCCTTCTTATCTTTAATTTCCAGGTTAAATTCTTGCAGTAGTAGAATCCATCGAATTAACCTAGGTTTAGCAACAGCTTTAGCAAATAAATACTTAAGGGCAGCATGGTCAGTATATACTATGATTTTAGAACCTATTAGGTAAGGCCAGAATTTATCGCATGCAAATATAACTGCTAAAAGTTCTTTTTCAGTTGTGGCATAATTCCTTTGGGCCTCATTTAAGGTTCTACTCGCATAGTATATTACATGAAATGACTTATCTTTTCTTTGCCCAAGTATCGCTCCAACAGCATAGTCGCTGGCATCGCACATCAACTCGAAGGGAAGCTCCCAATTAGGTGCAACAATCACTGGTGCAGTAGTGAGCTTCTCCTTCAATAGATTAAATGCCTGCAAACAATTATCATAAAAAATAAAGGCAGAATCTTTTTCTAGTAAATTACAAAGAGGTCTTGAGATTTTAGAGAAGTCCCTGATAAATCTCCTATAGAAGCCAGCATGTCTCAAGAAGCTTCTGATTCCTTTCACTGTAGTAGGTGGTGGTAGCTTCTCTATCACCTCTACTTTTGCCCTGTCAACCTCAATTCCCTGCTTAGATACTTTGTGCCCTAAGACTATTCCCTCTCTTACCATGAAATGGCATTTTTCCCAATTAAGAAGCAGATTAGTTTCCTTGCATCTCTTAAGCACACATCCTAAATTTGTTAGACATGTTTCGAATGACTTCCCAAAAACAGAAAAATCATCCATGAATATTTCAATGAAATTTTCTATCATGTTAGAAAATATGGACATCATGCATCTTTAAAATGTAGCGCGTGCATTACAAAGACCAAAGGGCATTCTCCTTAAAGCAAATGTGCCATAGGGACAAGTAAAGGTGGTTTTCTCCTGGTCCTCGGGTGCTATATGGATTTGATTGTAACCAGAATAACCATCTAAAAAGCAGTAATAATCATGCCCTACAAGTTTTTCTAACATCTGATCTATAAAAGGGAGGGGGAAATGATCTTTGCGGGTAGCATCATTCAGTTTTCTATAGTCTATACAGACTCTCCAACTAGTTACAGTGCGAGTGGGAATTAATTCATTAGCCTCATTTTGTACTACAGTCATACCACCTTTTTTTGGTACAACTTGGACAGGACTAACCCATTTACTATCAGAAATTGGAAAAATAATGCCAGCATCTAACAATTTAAGTACTTCTTTTTTTACAACTTCCTTAAGAGTTGGGTTAAGTCTTCTTTGTGGTTGTACTGTAGGTTTACACTCAGCTTCAAGAAATATCCTATGAGTATAAATTGAAGGGCTAATTCCCTTAATATCAGCAATGGTCCACCCGATAGCTTCCTTATGTTCTCTTAGAACATCCAAAAGTTGTTGCTCTTGATCACCTGTCAAAGAAGAAGAAATGATTATTGGCAAAGTATCATTTGTTCCAAGATAAGCATACTTTAAATGACCAGGCAAAGGTTTAAGTTCAAGCACCGGGGGTTGTGTCAATGACGGCATCGGTTTCTTCTCAGTGGTGCCCAGCTCCTCATAGTGTCGAGTCTTGAATTCATAAACTTGTTCAGTATGTTCTTCTTGGGGTTCATCCTCATCATCACTCCAATTATCTAAATCCCTAAGGACTGACTCCATCGTGTCCACACCTACATTCTCTTCCATGAACTCAAAGGAAAGCTCATCAACACTATCAATAGTGTAACAGGATTTACAGTCATCAAATTTTTTTTTAGCCTCATACACATTAAACGTGACTTGTTCATCCATAACTCTTAAAGTAAGCTTACCTTGTTCCACATCAATCAATGCCTTACCTGTTGCCAGGAATGGTCTTCCTAAGATCATGGGTACCTCTTTATCTTCTTCCATTTCCAAGACTATAAAGTCAACTGGAAAGATGAATTTGTCCACTTTTACTAGGACATTCTCCACTATAACCTTTGGGTACTTGACACTTCTATTCGCAAGTTATAAGGTGACGTGCGTCTCCTTACATTCTCCAAGTCCTAGTTTTCTGAAAATGGACAGAGGCATTAAATTTATACTTGCACCAGAATCTATAAGTACTTTATCAAAATGAAAATTACCAATAGTGCAAGGAACAGTAAAACTTCCCTGATCTCTTTGTTTTCTTGGCAAATTGGATAAATTCTTTTGTAAGATCATAGAACATTCCCCTGTAAGCATCACTGGTTCATTCCCTTCAATCTTCCTCTTCTTTGTGAGTAAATCCTTCATGAACCTAGCATATGATGGCATCTGCTGAAGTGCCTCTACAAAAGGAATGTTAATTTGCAATTTTTTAAAGACTTCTAAAAATTTAGCAAATTGTGAATCCAATTGCTGTTGCTTCAGCCTTCCCGGGAAAGGAATAGGAGGAACATATGCTTGCACTTTTGGTGAATTTTGCTTTGGTTCCCCTTCCTTTTGTTTCCCTTTATCTTTCTCTAGGTTAACCTCCTCTTCCTCAAGTTTCTTATCAACCAATTCCTTACCACTTCTTAGCATAATAGCATTTACACCCTTAGGATTCTGCTCAGTATTACTAGGTAAAGACCCAGATGGTCTATTACTCAACTGTTGAGACATTTGACTAAGCTGATTTTCAAGATTCCTAATGGTGGCTTGTTGATTTTGCAACATTGTGTCAGTCTTCTGCATATAACTTATCATGAGTTCTTCCATTTTAGACTGACCTTGCTGAGAAGAGGTATTATGATTAGGATATTGTTGATGGGGAGTATTATGATTAGGACCTTGCTTTTGAAATCCAGGGGGTTTAAGTGCATTGTTATCATTTCTCCATGAGAAATTTGGATGATTACGCCACCCTGGATTGTAGGTGTTTGAATAAGGTCCTTGATTTCCTCTTTGGAAATTATTGACAAAATTTACTTGCTCTCCATGGGATGAGGAGGAAAAGTTTCCAGATGGGCACTCAAGAGTTGAGTGTGGTCCTGAGCATAACTCACAATAAGAAATTTGATTAACATTAAAAGATGGTGCAGAGGTGAGTTTACTTACCTGAGCGGTAAGAGCAGAAATCTGAGCTGTTAAGGTGTCCATGTCATTAACAGATGCTACTCTAGACTGACCTCTTTCATGTTGCCAATTATGTGCACTAGAGGCCATTTCATCTATCAAAGCACTAGACTCTTCATATGTCTTACTCATTAGTGCACCACCAGAAGCAACATCTACTAGAGATCTCAATGTATCATCTAAACTGAGATAGAATATCTCAATAAGGAGATTATCTGGTAATCCATGATGGGGGCATTTTCTAATTGCCTCCTTGAATCTTTCTCATGCTTCATACAGTGATTCACCACTAAACTTAGTGAAGTTTGTGATGTCATTTCTTAACCTAGCAGTTCTAGCAGGTGGAAAAAATCTCCTTAAAAATTTAGATGAGAGATCAACCCAAGTTATTATAGAGTCTTGTGGCAATGAATTGTACCAAGCCCTAGCTTTTTCTCTAAGTGAAAACGGAAAAAGTTGTAGCCTAATTACATCATCAGATACATTATTCATTTTCACTGTATTACAATATTGAAGAAATACTGCAATATGCTCATCAGGACTCTCATTTGGATATCCTCCAAATTGTTTTGATTGAACCATTTGAACGAGTGTTGGTTTTAATTCAAAATTGTTAGCCTGAATTGTTGGTCTTCTTATTGCAGGACCTGAAACAACAGGTATCGTGTATTCCCGAAGTGCTCTACCAACACCCCTAATCCGATTGTTGTTCTCATCTGCCATGTTCTCTTCTTCCTTTCTTCTCTGCTCTCTTCTAAGTTGTCGCAAGGTGCGTTCTATCTCAAGATTAATTGGTAGAAGTTCAGCACTTCTACTCTTGCGCATAAAAAGAACCTCAAAGAGAACAGGAAACGATCACACAATGAAAAAAAATAAAATAAAATTAAATAACAAAATAATTGCGCCTAAATTAACAATAGAATCTGAAGATGGTCTAATATTAATCAATCCCCGGCAACGGCGCCAAAAACTTGATCCACGCAAAAAGAGATACAAAATGAGCGTGAATAAATACCGGCAAGTGTACCGGATCGGATCAAGTAATATAGTGAGAAAAGAGTGTCGAACCACGAAGATTGATTAAGTAATAGACCTTTATCAATTTCTACTATTATTTAGGCAATGATATTTGATGAAAATTGAATGAATTATACTAAATGCTTAAAAAGAGAATTGTGTTTGAAAAATGATGAATTGATGATGGGAAATAGAATCCACCCTAATTCTACTAATCATATTGCCTTCATGTTATAATAACTCATAGCTATATGGATTTTCACAAGAAATTAACAAAACCTTAATCCTTTATTAAGTGTTAAAGTAATGCTACCTCAATTTAATTTAATAGCTCCCGCTAATTCAAATCAAATGAGGATTCTAATTCACAATCATAAATTTCCCAATTATATGATTGCCTAATATCTTTAAAATAATTTCTCCTAATCCCTTAGTGAAAAATTTAATAAAAATATTGCATGAAACACTTAGGTCAATTTCTAATAAAATTCAATAACGCTACTTCCACATGAATTATTAAATCTTACTTAGGAATTCCTGATAAAACCTAAATTTCTCTTTCGAGTCATTTACATTTCTATGCATTGATTTCAATTACAAAATACAATTCATAGCAGGACTTCTTATATGAAAATTCCGCATATCTACATTTCCTATAACATGAATACAATGATCATTTTAGTTTGAATTATGGCTTCATCATATTTCCCACAAGGATGATTTAAAACATTATAGTATGAATTGCATAAAAACAATTGAAATAAATAGGTGCAATGGAATTCATATTGAACAACAAGAATAAACTAATAAATGGCATAAAAGAAAATAAAGTAATTGAAACAATAGCTATAATCTTCAAGAACTTCAGCAAAATAACTTTCTTTCTTCAAACTAAAATTTGGAATAACATGAAATGTAAAGGAATTAAAGAAAACATAAAATCCTAAAGTTCGTAAGGGAATTCTAATGATTTCAAAGAAAGACAAGGGATGTTAAACAAAGAATCAAAACAAAAGGATTCTCAAACAAAAGGGGATTCTAAACAAAAGGGGATGCTCCCAAGGTTCACACAAGGGGCCTATTTATAGATCCAAAGAGGAGGGGGATAAGGTTGATCTGATGAGGATTTGAGTCAGCAAATTAAATAAGATACGATTTTGGAGAGATTTTCGCAATGGATATCCGGGGAGTAATGAAGGCCGGTTCAAGGCCGGCTCAAGGCCGGCTTTAAGGCCGGCGGCTTTAATGCTTTTTAAGGTCGGTTTAATATAGGCCGGCTCAAGGCCGGCTCAAAGCCGGCAGCCTTGAATGTAGGCCGGCCCAAGGCCGGTAGCCTTTATTGCAATCCTCTGCTCGCTTCTTCAATTTTGTGAAAAACTCCTCCAATTAAATTGTAATTTACTTTTGGATCCTCAAAACCTGTATTTTCACAATAAACACCATTAAGTATCATTTCTTTATATTTTCTTATAATATTAAAATAAATTTAATATAAGTCCAAAAGAAAATATAAGTATAATGTGATCTTATCAGTCAACATTTCTTGTACTACACAATCATCTGTCTCTTCAATATCGCATACTCTTAAACTCAACTCTAATGGATCCTTGCATAAGATATCTTCCACAACGGTATCAGTTAAATCAATTGCATCACAAGTATCATCAGAACTCATCGATTTCTTCATCACAGCCGATATCTGTATCACTAACTCGTTTTCCCCAATGCGCAGCACTAATTGGCCCTCAACCACATCAATGATTGCTTGGGCTGTGGCTAAAAAGGGACATCCCAAGATCAGAGGAACTTCAGTGTCAACATCCATGTCCAAGATCAGAAAATCAATCGGGAAGATGAAAGTCTCTACTTTCACTAATACATCTTCAATAACCCCTCTAGGAAACTTCACTGATTGGTCTGCCAATTGAAGACTCATTCGTGTGGGCTTTGGTTCCCCTAATCCCAGCTTTTGAAAAATTGAATATGGCATCAAGTTTATACTAGCCCCTGAATCTGTTAATGCTTTTTCTATTGGTAGATTACCAATGAAACATGGTACGGTGAAACTCCCTGGATCTTTCAATTTCTTTGGAAGCTTGTTCAGTAAAATCGCGGAACAACCCGCACCAATTGTTGTAGTGGAGATCTCTTCTATCTTCTTCTTATTAGACATCAAATCTTTCAAGAACTTGGCATACTTGGGCATTTGAGAAAGGGCTTCCAGAAGTGGTAAGTTGATGTGTAACTGTTTGAACAAATCCAAAAACTTACCGAAATGTTCCCGATCTTTGTCGTTTCGCAGCCTTGCAGGTTATGGCAATGGGGGTTTATAGGGCTGGACGATAGGTGTCTTCTTAGCTTCCGAGTCTTTTGTTCCTTCCTCTATAATTTTGCCTTTTTCTGCTTTATTAGTGGTCTCGCCCTTATCAACAATCTCATTCCCCTTCCTAACAACAGGAGTTTCCCCACACTTATCCGATTTCACTTCCTTTCCACTCCTAAGAATTTGACCTTCACGTGTTCCCTTGGGTTGGTTTCTGTATTTCTAGGGAGTAATCCTTGTGGTCGCTCAGCAAGTGCTTTGGAGATCTGCCCCACCCGGTTTTCCAAGTTGTGGATTGAGGCTTCATGATTTCTTAGAGCTGCCTTTGTGGACTGTTGGCGTTGCTCCGACGTTTGAATGAATTCCGTAATCATATCCTCAAGACTAGATTTCTTTTCTTGGGAAGGAGGTGGAGTTGGTCTTTGGAATCCTGGAGCAGGTGCATTACCCCTTGGAAATTGTTTATTACTCCATGAGAAATTGGGATGATTGTGCCACCATGGATTATATGTGTTGCTATAGGGATTGTTCTGTGGCCTTATGGGGTTCCCCACATACTCAACACGCTCTGGCACTTCAGATACCGCATTGTTGGAATGAGGTTCAATTGAGCAGTATTGGGATGGTTGAGATACAGCCATCCCTGCAACTTTTGAAGCAAGCGCATCCACTTTTGCTACAATTGCTGTCATCAAATCGACCTCATAAATACCCGCTGCCCTATGTTTTTGTCTACCATGGCTCCACTGGTGATTATTTTTGGCTATGTTCTCAAACAAACTCAACGACTCTTCCGACGTCTTCACATTCAGAGTACCCCCAGCAGCAGCATTAATTGTCTATCGAGTTGCATAGTCAAGCCCATTATAGAAGGTAGAAACTTGTAGCCAGTTAGGCATTTGGTGATGTGGACATCGCCTAAGAAGATCCTTGAATCTGATCCATGCTTCATGCAGGGGCTCGTGGTCTAGTTAGTTGAATGATGTGATATCATTTCTCAACTTGGTAGTTTTCGATGGTAGGAAATAATAGTCCAGGAAAGTCTCCACCATCTGGGTCCAAAGGGTTATGGAATCCCGGTTTAGTGAACTAAACCATTGCCTTGCTTTCCCCCGGAGAGTGAAAGGGAAAAGTCGCAATTTCAACGCTTCTTTAGATACCCCATTTTGCTTGATAGTTGCGCAAATATCCAAGAACATCTAGATGTGCGCATGAGGGTCCTCGTCAGACAAGCCATCAAACTGGCATTGATTGTAAATCATGTGCATTGTGGAGGCCTTGATTTCGAAGTTGTTGGCCTCTATTGCCGGTTGCACAATACACAAACCAGTGCTGCCTAGAGTAGGTCGAGCATATTCAACCATCGTCCTTTGTTCATCTGCCATTGGTTCAACTTCTGTGTTACCACGGGTGATAGAAGTTTCCTTGTTAGCCACGGATGTTGCTTCTTAACTTTCCAAAGGTTCGTCGAAATTCAAATTCCCTACTATCTCTTTAGCACTTTTCAATCGCCTTCTAAAAGTTCGGTCAATCTCAGGATCAAGGTTGAGAAGCTTAGATGAAGAGCTCCTTGTCATAAATTGCGAAAAACAAATGATGAACTTAGTTTCCTCAACAAATTTCAATGGAAGCACGGATGAAACTAAGAGAAATAATTAACAAAAAAAAAATTATAGTTAAAGTAGTAGGCGTCAAGTTTTCCTAATATTAAAAGTCCTCGGCAATGGTGCCAAAAACTTGGTTGATGATCTGATCATTCTAACAAGTTAAATCCTATACTCAATCTTAGCTTACGATCAGTTCTTAGGCAAGTATACCTATCAATTAGCAATATAGCATTGGAGTATAGGTATCGATCCCACGAAGACTTATAAGTACTAGTACTAACGATTATCCTACTATTTAACTTCTCACTATTGATGAACTTAATTACCCTAATTACTGATTAAAACTGAAAGGAATGAATTAAATGATCAGATTGAAGATATTCAAATACTCCTTTAGTTAATTCAATTATCTAAACATACCCTACCTAAGTTCCACCCCTAATTATCATGCAACTTTTATTACAATGATTAATACTCAACATCTCTGATCTGCGGAGTTTCTTACACTAAATTAAGGTCTTTCTCAAGATCAATAATCCCTAATCCTAATTAAGTCAATTAAGATCTCTCTTTAATTATCATAATTAAGATTGCAATAAAATCCTAGGACTCTCAATTGAACCAGACCACCATGACCTCATTCAATACAAAAAAGATCCTATAACCTATCTCTAGGATTACAAGTAGTCTTTTTATTCTTGCCAGATCTACTCTATTAAGCGATTTCTCAATCTTATTAATAGAGATCTAATTCAATCCTAATATTGCGCACATATCAAGATAAACAAACCATGATTGCAACATAAATAAACTCAAAGATCAGGATTAATCATTGAAACATTAACAAATCCGTTACATAACAATTAGGGGTTTCTCGAGGGATCAGGTATAAAACAATTAACTACTCATGAATCTAATAAAAAGAACAAAAGAGAAAATATTAGAATCCATAAATAAACCCAAACACAAAGATCTTGGCTTCGATTTTGGAAACTCTTCTAACTTCTCTTCTCTAGGGTTGTTCTCGTGCCGCCTCCTCCCTTTTCTTTAGGGTTGGTTCTATTTATACTTTTAAGGGAATAGCAGAGGATCTTCAACTAGAAAAGATACGAATATATCTTTCCTTTTCCAAGTAAATCTCGAAAAGTGAATAACATACGCCTGACACGCCCACCAACATGGCCAGATTTCAACCCGTGTCTCCCTCTGGTCGATAATCCACAATTCCTCATCCTTGTTCAGTGTGTGGCGCGGCTAGAAACACGGCTAGATTACAAACCGAATCAGGCTTTGGACTCTTCCATTTCTCCTTAGAGTCTGCCATAGCTTCAAGCACTCCCATATCACAAGTCGTGCTTCCTTTCCAAGTGACAAATTTCATCCTCAGGCATGTACACGGTTCATGACACGGGCGTGGCTTTCCCTATGTTGTCCATAAGTAGCTTTAACTTGATCTTTTAGCTCCAATCA
Organism: Laguncularia racemosa; assembly: GCA_037954665.1. Lineage (NCBI taxonomy): Eukaryota > Viridiplantae > Streptophyta > Magnoliopsida > Myrtales > Combretaceae > Laguncularia > Laguncularia racemosa. The sequence goes on from JBBMOL010000559.1 coordinate 78,609, forward strand.
TGCTCCTTTTCTTATCTTTCCACTTCTCTTTAGTATTATACCCTGAAACTGATATATTTATCTATTAAGTACCGAATCCGCATTGATTTTATTCAAAAGATTACACAAATTAATCATTAACGCCCATGATTTATAAGGATTAATTTACTCTTATCAATGGGATAATCACCTTCTATGTTGATAGGAAGCAATAGAACAATTGCACTTATTATCCCTAGCACTTCCTTTGGGTCAGAATATAAAATTTTGGGCAAAGCATTGAACTCTACATCCTTAATCTCCTTCGTTGGTGCAATGAATCTGCTCGGATTATCTCCCATCTTTAACTCTTCAATAACCATCATCCCCTGCTCGTTATTCAACAAAGGCTCCTCCACAATGGCTTCCTTACCAACAAAACTCTTATAGGCTTCAACTACTTTTCCACTGCTCCCACCATCATCAATCAAAGTACTATGATTGTTAAGGGTTGAGTTTTCCTCTTATTCAACCCTCTCCTCCTTAAACCCTTTTGGAATTAAGTTTACTGGCTTAGGTGCTTGTGGAATTTTCTGAGGAAGGATTTGCTCGTAATCAAGGGGAAAAAACTTTCGTTCTAGCAAGTATTGCATCATAAACCAAGTCCTCACTGGATCTTTACCCTCAAAGTGTCTTACTCCCTGAAGTTATTCCCACCAATACAATGCATCACCCCACAAACGACTCTCCACTAACTCTATCTTCATGCCCTCTGAAATCCTCATATGGTCAAAGAATCTTTCAATGTCCTCAACCCAAACCCAAAACTCATTCAGACTCCCAGTACCATCGAACTCAGATACAACATATTTGAATTGAGAAAAGATTTCATCTTTATACCTATAATTACATCTGTTGTACCGTCTTATGCTACCATGGCCTCTTCTCCTAGCCAGATCTTTAAGAATCTCATCTTCATCGTCTGTATCATAAATAACAGAATTGTTCCTTGGATCGCCTTCCGGTTGTCTCCAATAAACTTGCTTACTACTGTTGGTATTGGATCGATAGGTCAGGGCTTCACAATGCTGTTCCTTTTGTTGGATTTTCTAACCCATGGTCTCCTCTATTGCCCTTCGTATTGGTTGCCCGTAACGTAAGACTTTTGCATCCCGATCTAGGTCGAGAACGCGACCGCCGTCAACACCGTCGTTAACCGATATCTCCATTGGAAATAACCTTGCTCTAATATCAACTAACGCAGCACGGAAAGAATAAATACAAGTTACTCCTTGACAAACCTCAATTGCGCACAATCGAGAGCGCAGAGAAACTTTTCTCTAAAAAGTGTATATTGAATAATGAATAATGGTTCACCCTAAAATGACCTAATAACTATTTATACTCCTCAGGAAAACACGTAAAAAAAGGAAATAAATATGTATACGTGGAAATAAATATAAGTATACATGTCTGTCATCTGGCATGTACACGGCCGTGTATTCGGGCCGTGTAAGCTTTTGGGAATATTTCTAACATAATATACAGTCGTGTCCCCTGGCCGTGTATGGAGACCGTGTATGTTTCTGGGAAAGATCTTGACAGAACACACGACCGTGTAAGAGGCCGTGTAGGCTTCTAGGAATTATCCTAGTATATCACACGACTGTGCCTTCTGGCCGTGCGTGCAGCCGTGTGTGTTTCTGGCCTACGATGTCCGCATAAAACCATATGTTCCTTTAATTTCCTTAAAAACTAGCCCATTTTTCAGCCAACTCGTCATCTACAAAAGTGAATGCCAATGGTAGTATATGGTTGTTACCATCATTGCTATAAGCAACCAGCAACTTGTGTGTATACTTCTTATAAGGAAAAGTTCCATCAATGGTAATGACTAATCTAAGCAATCTCTATGCTGTAATGCACTACCCGAATGCCCAGAAAACCCACTTAAGAGTGGACACTCTAGGGGTAATTGATCTTCTCCACCCCTAATCAAGTCATATTCCAAGATTAGTATTTTTTATCGCATTTAGAAGCTTAAGGAATTCATTGTAAGACAACTTCCAATTCTTATACACATACCTAATAGCCCATTTCTTACCATCGCAAACCTGTCTTCTACCTATCTTGTAACCAAATTCCAATTCCACAATAGAAGTGAGCTCCATAACCTTCATATCAGGATTGTCTATGACAAAATTTACAAACTGACTTGCAAGAAGATTGCAATCCAACTATAGGTGATCATAACTTATCATTAGGTTGATATGTGTGTGTGGACCCTCAAATCTAATAACTATAAACAACTCCTCTAGCTTCTTCTTTTAGGCCCTAAGCCTCTACTTACAACTATCTTCTCTTTTTGAACAATAAACATAGATTCTACAATAGTGAAGTTACAACGGCTTTTCACATGATAAGACTTAACTACTTAAACCACATTTTCCTTTGTCCTAAATCTCATGCCTTTATAGAACTTGCCACTACTACTCAAACCATTCCACATTACATTTTGCTCCTCCTCAAAATAGATTTAATTGTCATCACCATCAACATTGTAATAGGGAATAGGATCACTAACTACCATACTGAGTGGTTTAGCCAAGCTTGGCTGATACATTGCTTGTCTGGAGAACTCACGTGCAATTGGAGGATCCTCCTAAACTATATCATCTCCTTCAATTTCACTTTCCTCATCTTCCTCCTTAGAGTTTTTCTCATAGTCGGAACTTTCCTCCTCAAAACCTATACTAACATCAGTGTCTATTGTAGTTTCTGTTCCCAAACACACCATGTAGGGATCGTGTGTGTCTGGTCATTGTAATACTGGAGTAACTGCTCTATCTATTTCATCCTCATCATCCAATGGTGCCTCTTCCATGGGGATTAGGATAAATGCTTCAAATGTCAATGTCTTTAGAGGCATTTCTTCCATCTTATGTGAAGAATGCGGGTATCTACTTTCTTGAAATGTCTACAGTTTGAAGGGACCCCCTAAATCTTCAGAAATTCTAACATACAACTGTTATATGCCATGATCTCCAAGAAATTCAACTATTTCAATCAAATTTTCAACATTATCATCATCTATAATTGCTATCAAGGTATAAGTTGTATTATCCCCATGGAAAATAGGATGCTTGTGAATTATCTTAACCCTCCACTTCAGTTGGATTGACTCCAATATTTTAGCATATTCTATATAAGAATTTGGTGTAATTCACATTCTTCTTCATTTTCAACTTCTTAATCAAATCCCTATCATATTTTGGCCCTTAGTTACCACCCATAATATTTCCAAATGCGTAGATCATCAATTTGATGTAGTCATCCATTGTTATCCTATCCACAATATAAATAAATTATCAGCTATTCGACAAAAAATAGATAATATCACTTTTTTAAAAATTGACAATGCAAAACATTGATCTTTTTCTTACCATGTTAGAAAAAAAATATTACGTTTCAATTTTAATTTTTACTTTAGAATTTTTTTAGAAAAATTGGCAATTTTACATAAGACCACAATAAAGATTATTTTATAAAAAAAAAACTTTTAAAAGTTTTTTTTAAGGATTATTCAATTACAATTTTTTTTGACAACACAGATAATAAACCATAAATTTGACATTTAAATTTAATTTGAAAATTTTTATCAGCATAATGTTGATCTTGTTCCCATACTAACGGAAAAATTAACTACTACATATTACATATTGCAAGATCTATATAAATCTTGTCTAACACACTACAAACTAACAACAAGTGCTAATATTTTCTAAAAAACATAACATTACAAAGATTCATGGTAAAAGTTTGTCAAATAATGAAAACTAACACAGTAAACAAAAAAAAACCTCAACTTTTTATGAAAATACATACCAAAATATAGATTAATTAAGTTTTTTTCATTGAGGAAATGATAGATCTCCACAGACTCATTTAAATCCCATTGTTTCGTAGCTATAGAAGACCTTCCTGCAAAAGAGAAAAATAAACGAAGAAATGGAGTTTGTAGAAGGAAAAATAAGAATGAATGTGTTCTATTTTTACGTTTGTATTATTAATTTGATATACTAAAACGTCAATGACTCTATTAAAGTAAGTTTACATGCATTTGTTTTTTTTAGGTTTGCAAGTTGTAAGCTTATAGTGGACATGTGAACAGTATATATTTAACGAATTCTTTTTGACGGTGGGACTAATTGTATTAGGAGGTGTGTCATGTATTGAAGGCATGTTTTGGATTTGCAATTTCAAGACCCATTTTTGGAATTCTTTTTTTGGTACCCTATTTTATGAATTAAAAAAAAAACAATATTATTCTAGTGGATTCCTCTGCATTATGATCTATACATGAATATAAGATGCGTTTTTGAGTAAGAAGGTATTCTTTGTGTGTTCTTAGAAAGGGTCGGGAAATTTTTATCGTTTTTTTTTTTTGTTTTTGTTCTTATTTCTCTTATAAATTAGTGGTCAGTCTAAGTTCGTGTGCTAGATTTTGAACTCCATAAATCCATTATTAAGGGGAAAGAAAGGAGCAATCTCTATTTTTTACCTAGCTATAAGACTCTTTCACATAACTTATGTAAAGATAGTTATATCACTAAAAGGGAGAGAAAGAAATATTTTTATTTATCTATTTATCTAATACTACACGTATTTTGTAAATTAAATATAATATAATTGGTTTTGTTATGTGGAGTACCTCAAAAAGTTATCAAGACTACTTTACAATTTGTAGTTTGTATTTTTTCTATATATATCATTTATTTTTAAAAATATTCTTACCATTCAAATATTGATGTCAAATCAGAAGTCGGAGCTAAAACACTTCGTAATAATGCCAAAATAATGAGCCAAAATGGGATTATAAATACAAGTAATTTATGCTAATAATTCTTGTATATTTAAACAAACTCTTTTTCGAACATTAAAAGACTTCACCTTGGCAAATTGCATACTTTTATTTTTTATTTCTTGAACTCGCGTATAGATCTAATTATTTTATTTTCCATACCGATAGGATACGTAACATGGATGAAGAAGATCCAGCCCCTCATAATAGGAGAACAAGAAGCACAATTTATTATCCCACTGAACAACCTCCCCAATTACTAAAACAAAATAAAACATCCTAAAAATCATGCTATAATTCCTGTGGGCAAAAGGTCATCAAATAATCCGCCCCGGAACATGTGCAAGTACTTGAAGGATCATCGTAGGCATAACTATAAGCAGTTGGGCAGGCAGTCTTAAACAGCTGAGAGTACTGTGTTGGCTTGCATGTTCGGGGAGTCGAATAGGCTCCGGTGCAACAGTACTCGGAAATCATTTCTTCTTAATGTGGTGAAAAGTTTTTAATTATAAAAAAAAAAATGAGCTTTTATATGATAAGTTAGACTAATCCCATAAAAATGAGTAGGCAAGACCACCGGTTTCCCTAAAAATTGAAATCATTTCTTCTAGATATTTTCTAAAAGGCACAATTTCATTCAAAAATATCCAGCTCTCGTAAAATATGCATACATGCATATGAATAAAACTTGTAATCATGCTTTACGGATATTTATTATGATAAGACGCATATTATATTCTAGGAAGAAAAGGACAAGAACACTGATCCATTGCCGGCTAAGAGTTTCAAGCTAGACAAATCCTACTCGCATCATTTCATACGAGGCCATTAGTTAATTATAATTTACATGTGTATAGAACTAGAATGCACGTTCTGGCATTTCAAAAGTTGCATTCAATGTCAAATAATTTAAGGGTAAAATATTTCTTTTTTTTTTTATGATAAAATGGCATGTTCACTATTAATATACAGAATTTATTCATTATTTGCGTATGATCACATATAATAATGATTTTTAAAGTTAACCAGTTGCAACTATTGACTTAATGCAAGATTGACGTTTACTCGATTTCAATTAAACCAGCAATCCTCATTTAAAAAATCATAACTTGTTTTTTAGAAATTCGCATAGTTGCAACGCTTCAAGGCAAATCTTGATTTTCAATTGATATTTCTAGTTTTAGTATACATTATGTTTAAGTTTTCAAATTTACTTTTTCAATAAAAATGGTAAATGTCGACGAGAATTTGCACAAAAGATCTATTCCCTAAAACTTTTTGACATTAAACCCTTACGTGTGCAAGCTTCTCTTAAGATTGTTAACAGGGACATGATTAATAAATAAGAAGACGAAGACGAAGACGACAACGACAATTATGTTCAATAATTGGACAGATTTGGACGGTGACATTTGATACATTATGAAATATTGAATGGTTGGCATTTGGATCTATTAGAATGTTAAATTGTACATTGTTTTCCACTTGCACATACATGGGTGCTTTCATTATTATGCTACGCATCCGCTATACTGAAGATTCAACTATGGCTGCAGTGTAATTCTTTTTCAAGTATTAAATAGTGTTTTTTTTTATATATAAAATGCATTGCTCAAATTATGATTATTGGTATTATCTAAAAGTAGAGTTGGTTATTTGTGTTACCAATATATATTTTGTATCCATATTTAAATAGGTTTATATTCATAAAATCTTAACCTGTGATATAACCTATTTATTAGTCATGTATAAAAACCTAAATCTGTTATCCAACTCGTGTGTCTCTTATCTAGGTTGAACTTTTTTATCGATTAAAAAGTTATAAATAAATCTATAAAATACTTACATATTCAATACAAAAAATACAACAATAAAATTAACTTTTACAAATCCTAATGTCATGAGATCTTAAAGATTAACTTTTACAAATACTTCCCATGTCCATTGCACTTTTATTTGTTTTAACCCCAAGCTTTTCGCTTCTCATAAAACAATGCTTAAACACCACATTTACTAAAAAGAGAAACTTGCTTTAAAATTAGCTTTATCACATATATACAACTAAAATAAATCTAAAGAATATATATAAAGCTAGAACCATTAAATATAGCAATTAAATGCTTTTCCAATAACAAAGAAACATTTACAAGGTAAAATAGTGCTCTACCATTTACAAGGTGCACTTAGTAAAATTAAAAGGATAAAGATAATGGACTTTTAAAAGAAAGAATTGATAGCGTACTTTACAAGGTACTTTAAATTCCTTCCAAAGTCATTTTACATGTGCTTTTTCTACCATCTCAGCACTTTTAGAAGTTGACAACAAAATAGATTACCAATAGTTGCTCTCTTTTAGCAATCAACTAATATCTTCTATCATTGAGATTCGATTGAATTAAGATTGGTGTGAAAACCAAGGATTTAGATTTCACTTTTTCCTTTTCATCAAGAAAAGAAAAACTATGAGAGTTTTGCACATATAAAGCTTTTGTGTTAAGTTCTACACCAACACAACAAGTAACCAAAATTAGAAATAAAGCAATCTACTTCCTTCATTTCAAGACCAAAACTTGAAAACACATACGACTACTCTGCATCTTCGTCACATTTATCTCATATGTTCTCATTACTCCATCATAAAAGATTCAAAATTTTTCATTAATTTGCTCACATATGATGCACATTTACAAGACTTCTGGCACTTTAGTCATATGATTAAAATACTTGACCGTAGTGATACAATCTCCTACCATAATATATATCACTATAGTTAACTTTCTTCCCTGTAACATCTCAATTAGGTGTTTGATGTGAAAAACAACAAAGCAAAACCAAATCATAATCTAATAACTCCATAGGTTTAGGCCTAGAACAAGAAAGAGAAAAGCAGTAATTTTAGGGATGAATGCTAAGTGAAATAAGATTTTTACCTAAGAAGTGAAATGATCTGAAAGAGAATAAATGATAGGGTTATGTGAAGATGAGTCAACAAGAGAATAAATGAAATTAAGAAAGATATTTTTACCTCAAAAGTGAAACAGTCTGATTGATTTTACTTATATTGTGTTATTTCCGAGAGAAACTAAGAAAGAGATAGATATAAAGAAGGGTAAAAAGTGAAATAATTTGATTACTTTTACTTATGTTTAATAAATTGCTCCATAAACAGATCTACATGTTAGACCCGAACCCGAATACAAATTCTAACTTATTGTTTTCAAGTCTAATCCATTCATTATTAGAGTTAATTTTGGTCAACTCGAACCCAATTATAATCATGCTATGTCGTGTTCAGGTTTCACGGATTGGATCCTAAATTGCTAGTGTAGGAAAATAAATATTAATGTGCTGACATATTAATTTAAATATGTCACTAGCATGATAATGTTTTGACTCGAAAGATACAAACTGACAGAATTTTGTTAAGAAAATTTTTATTTGTTCTCTTGATTTATTTTATGAGTATGTTGTTAGTATGGTTTTTATTCATAACCATTTGCATAAGTGGGGGCTTTAGATTAATAAATTCCTAAGAAAAGTTTATGTATACTCTTTGCACAAAATTATGTTACGTATGATGACTATTAAATTTCTGAATATGGTTAATTATTAAGAGTCTAATGAATTTTCAATTGTGTATTGTTTATGAAATTGTCATTTAATTTAATATGTTTTCTATGCATGAAATTTTATGTGTTGCACTAATTTTATTTTATTTGTCTATATAAATTATAGAGTTACTTGAAACTGGTGTCCATTCTATAAATATCACTGCTAAGTTGAATGAGGAAAAACTCAATGGTAACAATTTCATCATAAAGTTCATTTTATCATTAGGTAGTTGAACATACTAGAAACCTGTACCATATTGCTTAACATAAAAGGGATATATCGTGGTTTACAATGCTTGGAAAAGAACGACCGCAATAACGCAGATCATCGAGCTGAGTAGCGTGTAAGATGAAACTGTGTCAAATTGAGTAGTAATCCATGATGAAAGAAATAGAGATATTCTCAAGGAGAAATTTAGGGGTACTTTGAAAGAAAACCATGAAGACTTTAGCTTCAAATTTAACACTTATAATAAGCGCCAAATCATACAAGAAGAAGAAGAAGAAGACGACGACGATGACGACAATTATGTTTAATAATTAGAGGGATTTACGTGGTGACATTTGATACATTATGAAATATTGAATGGTTGGCATTTGGATCTATTAGACTATCAAATTGTACAATGTTTTCCACTTACACGTAGGTGGGCGCTTTCATAATTATGCTACGGATCCGCTATACTGAAGATTCAACTATGGCAATAGTGTAATTCTTTTTCAATTATTAAATAGTGTTTTTCTCTTTATAAAACGCATTGCTCAAATTTTGATTATTGGTATTATCTAAAAGTAGAGTTGGTTATTTGTGTTACTAATATATATTTTGTATCCATATTTAAATGGGTTTATGTTCATAAAATCTTAATCTGTGATATAACCTATTTATTAATCATGTTTAAAAACCTAAATCTGTTATCCAACCCGTACGTCTCATATCTAGGTTGAACTTGTTTATCGATAAAAAAGTTATAAATAAATCTATAAAATACTTACATATTTAATACAAAAAATACAACAATAAAATTAACTTTTACAAATCCTAATGTCATGAGGTCTGTCAAGTCTAATTTTTAAATTTTTCATTAGATTCCTAATTCAATTCATATTAGATCTTATGCTCATCCAATATAAATCCTCGACTTGAATTAGGAATCTTATTATTTGTTTAGAATCGCCACCCAACTGGAATTGGGAAAAATGATTGAATTAGAACTAATTGAGCAGATTAATTCTAACTTAGACAATTAGTCGACGAAATCTTCTCTTTTATTTTTAGAAAAGAAGAAGAAGAAAGAAAGAAAAACCAGAGATTCTTGACTCGGGAGCTATCTTATTAAAACTCTAAAGTTACCACCTTATCCTTCTGAAATCTGGGTCATGTTTTGATATCTTTTTTTTTTATATATATTTTTTCTCTTATGAAAATGAAGATGTTAAAAATTATACTAACAATGATTTGGAAAATGATTTTCTTATTCTTTTTAGAGTTGCCCCATAAGGGTGCTTACGTACCCACTATTTAGGATCAAATAGGCCGTAGTTTTTTTTTTTTATATAAAACTTTAGTGGGCTGATTAATTTTAATTATGAAAACATGTTGGGTTTACGTTTATTATCAATTTAAAGATTTCCAAAAAATTGTAAGCCTAAGCTTTAATATTTTCTTTTTTCTAAAATAACAAACTTCTGATTTAAGAAAAAATAATTTTTAATTTATTTTGAAAAGGAATTTTTCTAAGTGATAGGAAATAAGACAAAATTCATTATTATTTAGTATTTTTATTTTTTTTTTATCTTTTTATCTTTTTTTTTATTTTATTATATATTTTATCACCATAATAGACACATTTATTTATTTATTTATTAAAAACTCTAAATCTAATCAATATTCTAAAAAAAATTATTTTTTCTCATATATATTTATATTTTTTCTTATTTATTCTAATAATAAATAAATAAACAAATAAACAAATAAATAAATAAAATAAAAAATTCGACTGACCTGGATACGAATTGTGGGGCAGGTCAGGTCGGGTTGGTTAGGTCGAATCGCGCTGGTTAAAGGTTATCTCCGGTGGTTGTTGAAGCATGGGAAAGCGTCGGATTGGGCTTTACTAGAATGGGAAACCTGATGGTGGTAGTGTTTTTCATCAAAAACCACCTTAGTGTGGCAGTTCGAGGAGGGTTTGAGAGAAAGAGAGAGGAAGAACTCTGGTGAGGTGTTTTCTCCTATGTTCTTCTTGCTTTCTTCTAAGGAGTTGAGTCCTATTTATAGACTCACAAAATCCATCTTGATAAGCTCGTATCGGGCTCATGATTGGAATCTATGCTTATCCCTTTTTTTTTTTTTAATCGATCCTTATGGATTTAGTTGTTTTTCATGATTTATCTTGCTTCTTTCTATTACAGATGGATGATGATAAAAAAAAATTAGTTTGATTAGGTTTGATTCATGTTTATTAGTGAGCTTTTCTTCGTTTTTTTTTTTCGACGTTGTTGTTGCTATCTAGAGGAAGGAGAAGATCACGCGACTTGCACGTGCCCGTTTTGGCCAGTCGCATGCTGCCACGTGGCAGCTAAAAGGGAAAAAAAAAGAAAACGGCACAAAGTGCCTCCAGTGGGACTCGAACCCATGACCGCACCCCTTCACCGCATGTTCCAGGCCAATATACGAGCTAGTTGAGCTAGCCCAAATCTCGATTTTATTTAACACGCAAATTGTATATACATGTGGCATTTTTATTAATTTTATATTATTTTAAAATTCTAAAATTTTATAAAATTTCCTTGACATCTTTTATTATTATTTCTACCTTCATTTTCCAAAATTGGTGTATTATTCCCATTTATTTTGTTTTTTTTTTTATTCTTCTTCCTTCATTTATGAAAAATCGAAAAAAAAATGAAAAATGAAAAATGAAAAATGAAAAATGAAACATTATTGTGATTAAAGGGCAAAAATGGGATGTTTACAGCTACCCCTCTTTGTAGTAAAGTTTGAAAACTTAACTACAAAGACACCATTTTTGGTTGATAGACCGAATGGATAACACCATAGTTAGCTGGCTATCTGAACCTAGTTTTAGTAGGGAGATGTTTAATTATCTGTTTAAGTAGGGAAAATGCTCAATGAGCTAACGATCCTGTGTTGTAAAAAGATGATCACTTTATGATGATTAATAATACTTGGGGAGTGGTCTTAAACCAGAAGCATCTCAACGAACTAGCAACCTAGAGTAAAATATCATCTAGAAAAGTGCTCTATGGGCTAACTAGTCAATGATAGGAAACATATCAACCTTAAATAGAGATTGTTTAGGAATGTGTTATTGTGAGTGAACTAATTGATAATAGAAAGAGTCTTACAAGATTAGCAACCGTAAAGAAGATATTGCTTAGGAAAGTGCTCTTATGAGATAGCCAATTGATAATAGGAAGCGTCTTACAGGACTAGCGACCTTAAAAAAATGATTATTTAGAAAAGTGCTCTTATGAGCTGACTAATCGATGACAGGAAGCGTCTTACTAGAATTGCAATTGTAATAGGAATATTTAGGAAAGTACCCTATTGTAGGCTAACTGATTGTAGTGGGAAGCATCTTCCTTAGACTTGCTACCCTAAGAGAGGAAATTTAGGAAAGTGCCACATTGTGGGCTAACTAACCGGTAGTGGGAAGCGTTTTTCTTTTTTTTTTTTGACTTATAACCCTAAGGAAGAAAGTTTAGGATAGTGCTCCATTATGGGCTAACTCTAAGAGAGTATATCTAGGAAAGTGCCCCATTGTAGGCTGACTAACTAACAATGACATCTGGGTATATCTTATTAACCTAGCATTTCTAAAAACGCTTCTAGTGAATTGGTCAAATGATAATGAAAAGTACCTTTTAGACTACCTAACTTATAGAATATGTGATTCATGATGAATGATGATTATTTACTCTAAATGCTTACTGGTTTATCATAAATAACAACCGAACCTTCGTGATGGTTTGCGCCTTCTCTACTTACTCTTGTTTCAAATAGGGTTGAGAGCTTTAATGTATTTTCTTTCTTGTGAGTGTGGCTCTTATGATTGTAGTGTTATCCTATTAACACACCAGGTCTAATGCTCGGAATAGGTGGAAAAAAATCCCATTAAGCTTTGTCATCATTTCATTGTTCATTATTCATTATGAGGCAATGGGTAGTATGTGTATAAAAATGATATGAGAGTTTGTTTAATGACAATTGGTCAGGATAATCGATTGTTTAGAGAAATTAACTTTACTTGTAGAAGGAATGAAAACTAAACTCACAAAATTTGTGCTAATTGTTGACATTCATAAACCTTAGCAAATTTTCAATTTTGTTGCCTACGATAATACATCTTAACAACATCCGTGTTAATAGGGTTTCTCAATTATAGACCATCCATTTGGGCTAATATTTAGGCCCCTCCTGTTAACACCATATTTACAACATATAGGCCTTCATAATTTAGGGTAAACTTGCCCTTTGAATCTTGTGCATTCAGGAGAACTTTCCTCAGTACCAAATCTCCTTCTTTAAAACATCGAGGTCTCATTTTCTTGTTAAATGCTCAGGTAATTCTTTGTTGGTAGCATTGGCTGTGACATAATGCAACAAGTCTCTTTTCATCAATGAAATTCAACTGATCAAGCCTCTTCTTTACCCACTTGGATTCATCAAATTACGCTTCTAATAGGATCCTGAAAGATGGTATTTCAACTTCAATTGGCAAAACTACCTCAATACCATATATCAAAGAATACGGGGTAACTCCGGTAGATGTTCGAATTGAGGTTCTATAAGCCATGAGGGCGAATGGTAGCATCTCATACCAATCTTTGTAAGTGATGGTCATCTTCTCAATAATTCTTTTAATGTTCTTGTTGGCCGCTTCCACTGCCCCATTCATCTGAGGTCGGTAAGGAGTTGAATTTCTGTGGTTTATATGGAACTGTTGACATAAATTTATCATCAATTTATTGTTGAGGTTGTGCCATTATTTGTGATAATTGATTCAAGAACTCCATATCGAGCTATTATGTCTCTCTTCATGAATCGGACTATTACCCCTTTAGTGACACTGGCATATGATGAAGCTTCTACCTTCTTAGTGAAATAATCAATGGCTACTAGTATGAATATGTGACCATTGAATGCTTTTGGAGTAATTGGCCCGATAATGCCAATTCCCCACATGGAGAATGGCCATGGTAAGGATAATGAATGAAGTTCTTTGGGTAGGGCATTTATTCGGTTTGCATAGACTTAACACAAGTGATAGTGCTTGACATATTTGATGCAATCTGATTCCATTGTTAACCAATAGTAGCCTATCCTCATGATTTTTCAGGCAAGCATATATCCATTGTTATGAGGTCTACATACTCCTTTATGCACTTCTTTCATTAGTTCGCATGCCTCTCTTTTGTCCACACATCTTAATAATGTGGTGTCAGGTGATCTTCTATAAAGCAAAAGCCTATTTAATAAGAAATGACATACTAACCTTTTGAGTGTTCTTTGGTCATTTTTGCTAGCCACTTCAAGGTATTTGCTTTCTTGGAGGAAATTTTTGATATCGTAGTACTAAGGCTTGTCATCTTGTGCTTTTTCGATTACCAGATAGTAAGCGGGCCTATTTTCAATTTCTATTTTCAATGGTTGGACTTTGGTTCCCCCTATTAGTTGAAATATAGATGCTAAAGTGCCGAAGGCATCTACAAACTGATTTTGAGTCCTTGGGATGTATGTGAAGGTGACTGCCTCGAATTCGTCGATCAGCTCTGTCAAATGTTGATGGTATGGCATTAACTTGGGGTCCTTAGTTTTGTATTCCCCTTGTGTTTGTAGTATGATGAGTGAAGAATCTCTATATACATCCAATTCATGAATTCCATATGGCAAGCCATTTTGAGGCTAAGGATGCACGCCTCATATTCTGCAATGTTATTAGTATACGAAAATGTGAGTCTCGTTACTTAGGGTAGTTGTGTTCCTTCTAGTGATATCAGCACTGCCCCGATCCCACAACCAAATACGTTGGTAGCTCCGTCAAAGAACATCTTCCATTTAGGTTTTTGCACTATCTTGTATTCTTCTACCGGTTTGCCCTCCACTATTAATATGTTTTCATTAGGGAATTGGGCTTATGATTCTTGGAGATCTCCCTCAATTAGGTGTTCTACCAACTGATCTACTAACGATTGCCCTTTCATTGAATTTTGATTTATGTATATGATATCTAATTCTGATAGGAGCATTTGCCATTTAGAGATTTTTCCTAACAAAACGGGCTTCTCTACCAAGTATTTCAAAGGGTCATGTCTCGTTAACAATTCAATAAGATAGTAGAGGGTATACTGCCTCAACCGGTGCATGACCCAAACCAAAGCACAACAAGTCCTTTCTATTTCAAAATACCACTGTTCCCCGTCTGTGAACTTTTTACTTAGGTAATATATGGAACGTTCCTTCCCCTCTTCATCCTTTTGCCCCAATACGCACCCCATGGATGCAAAGAGTATCATGAGGTACAAGATTAAGGGTTTTCCTTGTTTTGGGACTACTCAGACTAGGGGATTAGTAAGGTAATCCTTGATCATTTTAAACGCTCTTTCGCATTCATTGTCCTATTTTATCGTAGCATTCTTTTTCAGTAGACGGAATAGTGGACGGCACTTATTCATGAGTTGTGAGATGAAATAGGCTATGTAATTCAACCTTCCCAATAGACCTCTCACCTCCTTGATAGTGCGTAGAGAGGGTAGTTCCAATATGGCCTTTACTTTGTTAGGGTCAATTTTAATACTTTCTCGACTTATGATAAACCCTAACAGCTTGCCTATTGTGACCCCAAAAGTGCATTCTTCAGGATTTAACTTAAGTAGAAACTTTCTCAATCGCTTAAACAATTTCCTTAGGATAACCGCATGGTTCTCTTCTCTTTTAGATTTGGCTATCATATCGTCGATGTATACTTCAACATCTCGATGCATCATGTCATGGAGTATCGCGACCATGGCTCTCTGATACATCGCCGCAACATTTTTCAAACCAAAGGGCATAACTTTGTAACAAAAAGTTCCCCGTGTTGTGATAAAGGTTGTTTTAGTCTTATCTTCTTCTGCCATTTTTATCTGATTATATACTGAGAAACTATCCATAAATGAGAAGAGATGATTCCCAGTAGTATTATCTACCAAGACGTCAATATGAGGCAAAGGGAAATTATCTTTAAGCATAGCTTGATTCAAGTCTTGGAAATCTATGCACACTCATACTTTGCCATTCTTCTTTAGAACCGAGATTAAGTTTGCTACCCATTCTGGGTAGTCTGATACCTCGATGAATCCCACTTCTAGCAGTTTCTTGACTTCCTCTTTAATGTTTAATAACATATCAAGCCTAAATCTTCTCAATTTTTGTTTTTTAGGTTTGACATCTTCTCTTATAGGTAGCTTGTGAACTACTATTAATTGATCGAGTCTTGGCATGTTGTCATACAACCAGGCGAATACATCCACATATTTAATCAATAACTCAGTTATCTCATGCTTTTGCTCACTAATCAAGTTGGCTCCAATTTTAAGGTTTTTGGGGTCCTCTATGCTTCCTAGATTAACTATCTCCATTAGCTCGTCAATTGAGATCTTACCTTGTTTATGTCTTTGCCAACTTTCTTGTATCGTTTCGTAGTTAAGGATATCGCTTCTAACAGTTGACCCAACAGTGTTAGAAACGATATCAATGTCCCTAACGTTTGACAGTAGGGAATCTATGGGGAAAGTGAGGCGAGAGTATATATATAAGTAAAAGAAATGAACTGCAATTTATTGGTATTTTATTTGAAGAATTTAAAACTCATTAAAATGGTAATCACAATGGAAATTTGTTGAATAATTGTTCCTTATCCATAAGCTGACCTAGCACTATTAAGAGGATAACAAAACCAGTTGTTAAGAGTTGGATGTTGATTAGACGTGTAAGAGGTTGAGCCCTTATCGCTGACATTGGTTTGGATCATCCCTAGCTCTTGAATGATAGCCGGCTGCAAGAAATTTTGTTAAAGGGGTGGAAAATTCAACTGGGTATCATTTAGCTTCCCTTTCCTTCTACTTCTAATACCTCTTGCTTGAGCTTCTTCTTAGGAGGTAGGAATGTACCCTAGTCCAAACGTCCCTTGCTGCCCCTCTTTGAAATGTTGCCCCTCCTTATTCATGACCATGCTTACTTCACTAAACATTTAGAGCCCTAAATCTTCAGTACTATCCTCCCCGATGCAGGGTATAGCTGTTTCTTTGTAGACGGCATAATCCCGTTCTCCCAATATAGTAATTATCTACCCGTTTGCTATGAACTTAACCTTCTGGTGGAGACTTGAGGGTATAGCTCTGGTAGTAAGTATCCATGGCCTTCCTAGTAGTAGATTGAAAGGCCTTGGTATGTTGAGGACTTGGAATGAGATGTTGAACATCTGTAGACCAATCTCTACCGGTAAGCTAATTTCCCCTACCATCTCCCTCTTGGAACCGTCGAAAGCCCTAACCACTGTTGAACTCGGCTTGATATTGCTCATATCAAGTCTAAGTAGGTCGAGGGTGGCCAAGAGGCATACATTTAGGGAAAACCCATTGTCTATGAGAACTCGGGAGACTATTGTATCATTACATTTTACCACTATAAACAATGGTTTTGTATGTTGGTCTCCATCCTCTCCAAGCTCTTTAGGGGAGAATGATCTTTGATCCATAGTGAAGATTGAATCTGCCACATGGCTCAGCTTTTCTATTACAATGCCTTCCGGTACCCTGACTTGTTTGAGCACCCTGAAAGTGCTTCTCTACGAGGCTCGGATGTCGTGGAAGGCCCATAAGTGATATTTGCGCTAAAACTTTATTAAGCTGTTCCATGATCTTATATTCACTTGATTTGATCATCTTCGTGAATACAGGGAGCCCTTCTTCTTCTTGCTTCTCTAATTCAGTGGTAAGCTCTTCAGTTGAGGTCTTGTTCTTGGGATCATAAATCCTTCTCGAACAAGTGATTCCTCCTATAATAAGAGACCCTTCCTGATTAAGGGCCTGATAATCAAACGGTGCCCCTTTATACTTTTTGGATGGTATTGGGACATTAAACACATACTTCTTTTTTGTAATTTTCACCTCGGTCACTTGTCCTTCATAACACTTTATAACTATTGGCTTCGGGTCTAATTTGATCATGTTCACAAACTCATCTTTCTCCCTTAGTGGGTTGTCATCCTTTTCAAATTTAGGTCCCCACCCACTAGGTGGTCCATAAACTATTGGGGTGAATGAGTAATTTACTAGGTACTCAAACCTCCCATGTGATTCACCTAAGGTATCAACCATCGGATCTCCGGCTAGCCACCTCTTCTTCATCTGTGATTTAGGGGCTTTATTTGAAGCTTAGCGTGGGCAATTTGCTCGTTGTGCTGTCGTCTTTACCTATTTTGGGGACTTCTTTAATTTGGAGTCTAGCTCTTTGGATATGATCATGTTGACCGTAGGCTTGTGGTTGGGTAGTAGATTAGTGCTAACATTAGGTGTTAGTGGATTAACAAACTCCAATTATACTATCCATGCATCGATCAGGTCTTGGATTTTTTTTCGGAGCCTCCAACATCTATCTGTGGAATGCCCCTCTTGTCCCATATGGTACTCGCATTTGAGGTTCGGATTAAAGTTCCTTGGCTTATACTAATTGTTGTGGATTTCAAAGCTGATTAGATTATCTACTCATAATCAAGCAATGACTTGGCTAATGGAGATAGGTATTGGAGTGAATTGTCTTACAACTCTCGTAGCTTGGGTCTGTTTCACCGACGACTACTGGATTGGGGTGTTCGCTGCTTGGAATGTTACATGAGACCCAACTCTATCAACCCTGTTGGAATTAACCGTGTTAACAGTAGATTCTTAGTTTTGCTAGCTCCCATGGGTCTTGGAGATGACACAACTTTAAGAAGGTCAACAATCTGGAGTTTCCCAAATGTAATGGCATTCTTTATCCGGCATCCTACTGCCACTACCTCTGCAAAGCTGGATGATGTCTATCCTACTAGGTGTGTGAAATAAGTCTTTTCCAAAGTGTTGACAAATATGAATGTTAACTCTTTCTCTGAAATTGGGGTTGTCACCCTGACAGCTTGAGCCTTCCAATGCTAGGCGTATTCTTTGAAGGATTCGTTGTGTCTCTTTAGAAGGCTTCCCAAGTCCATTACTGAAGGGGTAACTTCAATGTTGAATTTGTATTGCTCGTAAAATACATGAGCGAGTCTTTCCCAAGTATTGACTTGTTTGAAATCTAAGTATACCTACTAGATGAGAGCAGGACCTGTGAGGTTGTCCTAGATGGTTTGGACCATGAGTTGGTCATATTAGGCATATTTGCTCATTTTCCGCATGTATAGCCTTATATGCATCTTAGGACATCTAATGCCATCATATTTTTCAAACTTCAGGACTTTGAACTTTTCTAGATAGGCTTCTTCCCCACAGACTAGTAGACTGGTGATGCCGGTCTACTCGAAGTTGTCAGGTCCTTCTAAGGTCTTCATTTTGTCAGCCAGTTGTTGGAAGAGCTTCTTTTCTATCTCCTTTTATCTATCCTCCATTTCTTTTTTTATATCATTCGAGGTTGGACCGAGATTGACCTTCGGTTCATATTCGAATGCTGGGTTGAGATAGGAGTTAATTTCCTCATATCCTAGCAACTGATTCTCCACTGCCTTTCCCTTTCGAGCTCCTGGATGTTCTTTATGAGTAGGTTAGGTGGTGTGAAGGAGGCCAATGCTTTCCGTCAAGAGGTAGACTTGCGCAACCACTTGTTAGACCGTTTGTTCTAGGGATACAATCCTTGGGTCTGAGGCGGCATCTGCGCTGGTGTTGTCATGATGGTCGTTGTTATTACCACAACTTGCCATCTTGGTTTTGGAGCGGGTGTGGATTGGACTCCTTAGAGGGTTTGGTTGTTTAGGAGCTATTTTTGACACCTAGTAAGCATTTTTTAGCTGATGTATGTATGTAAATATGATGCATGTATCACACAGATGATTAAGAGAAAAGAGGGACCAACAATTAATTAATGATATAATACTGAAATTTTATTTTATTAATATTGCAAAATTTGGAGTTTGATACTTTGAAAGCATGAAAAAGGAAAGATACAATATTGGTCTACTTCCTAATTCCTAGTCTTCTTTTTCTTCGGCTGCGTAAGGGTCGGTTCTCCGTCGATGATAGCTTCTAATTCTCTGATTCTTGCCTGAGTCTTCTCCAGTTAAGCTTCTAAGGCTTTATTTCTCTTATTACACTCTTTGAATCTATTTTTCCAAAAATCCTTTTTGTAGTCTACAACTTCAAAGTAGACTTCCATTCGATCTCTGACTTGTTCCATGTAAGTTCTCAGTTCTGGACCTATGTTATTTAGCACAGGTTGAGTGACATTCGAGACTCGATACACCCTTTCTCCTGTCTGGTATAATTGGTTGATCATGAAATCTCTTCCTGCATGATAGGATGACCTTATTGTAGTAGCTCCACCTGGCAGTCTAGAGGATGTCGTTGGTATTGAAACCTTTGAGTACTTCTACCCAACTGTGGCTGCTAAGATCATCGGGCAGCTTCATCCTCTCTTTGCAGGAATCCACAAGGTCCACTTGCTCAACAACAACGCAGCAAGAATGTCACTCCGGCTAAGTCTCGGATAAAATCCCTAAATCACGGATCAAGTGAAGGTGGTTAGTTAGAGACCCAACAGTCAGTACCCTAGGAAAATTACATGGGAGATTTCAATATCTAGTGAATTACTCTTTCATCCCAACCGAGTATAGGCCATCTAGTGGATAGGGGCTCGAGTTTGAAAAAGAATACAACCCACTAAAGGAAAAAGACGAGTCCGCGAACATGATTAAATCGGACAAAAAACCGATAGTCGTAAAGTGCTACAAGGGACAACCTACTAAGGTGCAAATCCCAAAAAAGAGATATGTATTCAATATCCCAATACCCTCAAAGAGGTATAAAGCAGTGCCTTTCAACTATCAAGCCCTTGAGCAGGAGAGACCTCCCATCATATGAGGAATCACCCACTCTAGGAGAATTTATGACCCTAAATACAAGATCTCAACCGGAGAGTCTAACACTAACGTAAAGAAAGAGGAAGAAGAGGGGCTCTCTACATTCACGAAAATGGTCAAAGCAAGCGAATACAAGATCATGGAACAACTTAACAAGGTTACAGCCCAGATATCACTTATGGGCCTCCTCACAACATTTGAGCCTCATAGGGAAGCACTCTTCAAAGTACTCAAACAGATTAAGGTACTAGGGGGCATCGCAATAGAGAAATTGAGCCATGTGGCAGATTCAATCTTCACCATGGATCAGATATCTTTCTCTCTTGAAGAGTTGGGAGAAGATGGAGACCAACACATGAAACCATTGTTCATGGTGGTAAAATGCAATAACACTATTATCTCCAGAGTACTCATAGATAACGGATCTTCTCTCAACGTATGCCCTTTCAATGAGAGCCATGATGGGAGCCAAGCCAGAAGATGGAATGTGGATCCTCTTGAAGTGCCACCTGGACCGATCATAAGAACTCGAGCGAAACGATTCAAGGAAGCACTTAACGGGTTGATAAAGGATGTCCACGAAGCCGGAAAGGATTGGAGCAACCATGAAGTTGGAAAGGATTGGAACAACCATGAGAATGCCCTTGCTCTTGTACAAGTCATAACGAATACGCGTTGAAGGGGGCGTATCTTTACAAGGCACGACCATGTAGTGAGTCTGGAGGCTCTACAGAAACATACACGGTTCAAAGGCACGGCCGTGTATGGTGTCAAGAATATCTACAGAAACATACACATCTAGAAAGGTACGGCCGTGCATACGCTTTACGCCGGCTCCAACACCGCCGGCCTTTAATTCCCTATTTTGTTATTTTTTCCACAACTTAATGATGTTATGTCGTTTTGGGCTTTTATTATTACGAATTGTAAATCCTACTATAAAGCTTCTAGGGTTGAGAACAGAAATTTATAACATACAAGTTTGAATAACACTTTTGAGAGAATTCCTCTCTTGGTTCTTTAAAGAACTTTCCTTGAACTTATTGGATTTTCTTCCGAAGCGTTCATCCCGAATTATCAATTGGTCTTTCATTCCGATTGTGGCGTCCACATAATATACCAAGGTTCTTGCCTCACTTATAGGCAACGGGTCACAGTTTCCACTCGATTGTTTAGCATCTTGGGTAGCAATTCCGAACGTATTGGTATTGGGTTTTGTCACACGTTGGCGTGGTTCGTATCACCTTTGGCCACCCTTGACCTACTAGGGGTCGATGCAAGTGACATCAAGCCAAGCTCGATAGTGGTTAAGGCCTTTGATGAGTCCAAGAGAGAAATAGTGGGGGAAATTAGCTAGCTAGTAGAGATTGGTCCACAGATGTTCCACGCCTCCTTCTAAGTTCTCGACATTCTAATGTCTTTCAATCTACTATTGGGAAGGTCGTGGATATATACCGCTGGAGCCATACCCTCAAGTCTACATCAGAAGGTTAAGTTCATAGCAAATGAACAGATCATCACCATGCTAAGAGAGCAAGATTATGCCATCTATGAAGAGATCACCACACCTTACATCGAGGAAAACGGTTCCAAAGACTTTGGTCTCAAAATATTCAACGAGGTGAGTGTGGTAACTAGCAAAGAGGGCCATCAGTTCAAAGAAGTGACAACAAAGGACGTTTGGGCTAGGGTACGTTCCTACATCCCAAGAAGAGGGACAAGCAAGGGGTATCAGGGGCAGAAAGAAAGAGAAGCCTAGAGATACCCATATGCATTTTCCACCCCTCCAACAATCATTTAAGTAAACAACTACCGTTTAAGAGCCAAGGATTAGTGTAACCGACGTCAGTAATGAAGGCTCGGCCTCCCGCACATCTAATCAACATCCAGCTCTTAACAATTGGTTCTATTATCCTATTAATAGCTGATGGGTGTCGAATCCAACAAAAATAAAAACCTACTCCTAGACAATTATATGATTTGCATATAGTGGTGAGTAGGGTCGAATCCATAGGGATTGGTTAAAGATATTTCTATTCAAAGAGAATAAAAAGGAAAAGGAAAAGGGGGGTTTTGTTTGTGAATCGAACAAGATTGAAACAAGATAATAAAATCGAGTATTGATAAAAAGTCTAGCCAAAGGAATCAAGATAGTTTAATTCTAGGAATTGATCATCGATGCAAATGTTTTCTATTCTTATTTCTAGATAAACTGGTGATGGTTATTAACAAGCTCTAACAACCTATCTCTCCGTACTTCCTCGATAATCAAGAGAAGCTCTTTGATTATTTCTCTTATCGATTAGATAACCCTAGACAAGCGCTTAGGATTTAATCTACCAATAGCATTAAAAACTAGAGAGACTACCAATTTATGCCAGTAGATTATAAGATAACCTATTTAAATATGATCATACACCTCCATAACATGAATTCGATCATCTCTTTTATAATCAAACATGTTATTGTGTCACTAAGACTAGAACAATCAAACAATTACGGATTTGACGTGCTAGTTGACAATATATTAACTTGCTAATTGAGTAGAAGAGCTCTATTCATACCAATCAACAAAGATAATAATGACAAGACGTTCAGAAGATATATGAATATCCGAAAACAACAAATAGATTAAATACAAGTCAATTAGACCTCACAATTTGTGGAGAATTAAACATCTATGACCCTTTGACGTGCTAGTTGACAATATATTAACTTGCTAATTGAGTAGAAGAGCTCTATTCATACCAATCAACAAAGATAATAATGACAAGACGTTCAGAAGATATATGAATATCCGAAAACAACGAATAGATTAAATACAAGTCAATTAGACCTCACAATTCGTGGAGAATTAAACATCTATGACCCTTTTGGCTAGAAAAGTAGCTTAGCTACTCATGTTCATCAACAAAATGAAAATAAAAAGTAGAAACATGATGAACCCGGTTGCCTGCTCTGCCTCCAAGGTTCTTCAAGATCCAAAGATTCAAGATTAAAGATTAAAAGTTCCCCTCACCCTCTAGGGTTGGTTTTATTTATATTGTTAGAGGGATGGCATGTGATCTTTTGCTAGCAAGATACGAAAATATCTTTCCTTTTCCAAGCAGATTTCGAGAAGTGAATATTCGTCCGCTTGGCACGCCCTACCACACGGCCGTGGGTCAAGCCGTGCCTTCCTCTGTGTGTAATTCATGTATCATCTTCTGTGTCCAGTGTGTACCACGGCTCCACCCATGACTAGATTTCCAACCGTGCCTTCCTCTGTACATAAACAACAAGTCTTCATCCTTATCCAGTGTGTACCACGGTCTACACCACGGCTAGATCCTAGGCCGTGCCTTCCTCTGTCAAAGTTCCACAATTTCTTCTCCTTGGCACGTCTAGCTTCCACCACGGCTCCAAGCACTGTTGCTCCCACGGCTGCCACCACGGCCGTGCCTTAAGCCGTGTCTCTCTTTCTCCTGTAGTGTGTAGCACGGTTTACAACATGGCCAGATCTCAAAACCGTGCCTCCTTCTAGACAGATACATGCTCATGTGCTTTCCTCCGGTGGTGTAATTCCTTGTCTTGATCCAAGTTGTAGATGACTTCTCTAACTTACTTGAATTAGCATCCTTGACTCCATTTAACTTGATTAATCACCATAATAGAATTAAGTACCATTTCCTTATGATTTCTATAAAATCAATAATAATTTAACACAATTTATACTATAAAGATTGAGTATAAAATGGCTCTATCAAATTCCCCCACACTTAAACTCTTGCTTGTCCTCTAGCAATTGCATCAAATCAATTGAGAAATCTGTCATAGATTATACAAACTTTCTTTTCATCATTCCAAGCATCTATTCATTTGTAATTCATGACTTGTAATTTAATGTCTACTACTTCAACCAAACTGTTTCCCTGTGATCAAATTATTATGGACAAAATTCAATAGCTAATCTAAACAAAACAAACTTTAATCCTCATGTTTAGCAAAAGAATTTTTATTCTAAAAGTAAATACTTAATCCACTAAGGAAAAACACCCAATTAAACTTCATTGGATATTAGCAAACATATAATCCTTGCAACATAAAGCATATAGAATCAACTCTTTCCATAGATTTTCTCCCTTTTCCATTATAAGTCTTGTTTTATTCAATGAATGTTTACATTCATGTTCTTTTGATTTATTCAAGCATCTATTTTGACGGGTTTTTGCCCGCTTCTTTTCATGATCTTTCGCCTTTTCTCCCTTATCGTTATAGTGAGTTCATTGAGTCGGCACATCCCGAGCTCGTCACTCAAGTGACCGGGTTTTGAGATACCCCTACGGACTCTTCCTCACTCTAACATTCAAGTTTGAATACTCTTAACTCAATTACTTAAATCATTGGAGTAATGGCTATGCTTGATTTTTTTTTTGTTTTATTATTGCTTTACAAACAACTTCAAAGAGTATACAGTAGCTAATATAACCTAGAAGTAAACTTGTTTATTTTTCACTTAGGGACTCGACTTACTCTTAGACTTCCAATTCTAAAGCTAAATACAAGGTAAATTTGTTTCTTAAAGATTTCATTACTTAATTTTAACCAAGTATTCTAATCACAACAGTGGGTGAGTAAAGCATTTGAACAAGTCAATTTCACATTTTGTAGATGCTTATTACAATATTTAGTACAATCTCCAGATTTCATGATAATTTTGAAAAAATTGGGCTTAAAATTGCTTAAGGACAAACATTCAAAGTATGATCAATTCTCTATTCTCTATATTTTATTATCCTCTCCCCCACACTTAGCTTAAACAGTGTCCTCACTGTTTCTAATTCAGCACAATTGAAGAGGAATTATCAACTCAAGGAACATTACAGAATAAGAGAAAGGAAATACTGGTACTTCCCTGGTATTGGAGTTCTCCCCTTAAGCTCTGGAAAGTGTCATCTGATTATGTGTATCCTTGCTGCAGCTAATCCAAAGAGTTCAAAACTACACTAAAATCAAAACAAAACTAAAACAAACCAAAACTAAAGCAAAACAAAACTAAAAGACTTTTTTTTTTTGACATGGGTTGCCTCCCATGAAGCGCCTTTCTTTAACGTCTTTGGCTAGACGTTCCTGGCGAGATATTCAGATAAGGATTTTGATTCCAGCTTTAGTGCCTGTGGTAATGGGTTAATAACATCCGCAACAAAAACAGGAGAGATATCGCTAGGTGATGGGTGTCGAATCCAACAAAAATAAAACCTACTCCTAGACAATTATATGATTTGCATATAGTGGTGAGTAGGGTCGAATCCACAGAGATTGGTTAAATTTATTTCTATTCAAAGAGAAAAGAAAAATGGGGGGTTTTGTTTGTGAATTGAATAACGTTGAAATAAGATAATAAAATTGAATATTGATAAAAAGCCTAGCCAAAAGAATCAAGATAGTTTAATTCTAGGAATTGATCATTGAAGCAAATATTTTCTATTCTTATTCTTAGATAAACTGGTTATGGTAATTAACAAGCTCTAATACTATCTCTCCGTACTTCCTCGATAATCAAGAGAAGCTCTTTGATTATTTCTCTTATTGATTAGATAACCCTAGACAAGCGCTTAGGATTTCATCTACCAATAGCATTAAAAATCTAGAGAGACCACCAATTCATGCCAGTAGATTATAAGCTAACCTATTTAAACATGATCATACACCTCCATAACATGAATTCGATCATCTCTTTTATAACCAAACATGTTGTTGTGTCACTAAGACTAGAACAATCAAACAATTACGGATTTGACGTGCTAGTTGACAATATATTAACTTGCTAATTGAGTAGAAGAGCTCTATTCATACCAATCAACAAAGATAATAATGACAAGACGTTCAGAAGATATATGAATTCCCAATAACAAAGAATAGAATAAATACAAGTCAATTAGACCTCACAATTCGTGGAGAATTAAACATCTATGACCCTTTCGCTAGAAAAATAGCTTAGCCACTCATGTTCATCAACAAAACGAAAAATAAAAATAAAAACATAACAAGCCTCTGTTTTCGGCTGCCTGCTCTGCGTCCTCCTTTCCTTCTTGTCTCCTTGGTGATTTTAGATTCAAAGATTGCCTCTAACCCTCTAGGGTTGGCTCTATTTATATTATTATAGGGATAGCATGTGATCTTTTGCTAGCAAGATACGAAAATGTCTTTCCTTTTCCAAATAGATTTCGAGAAGTGAATATTCGTCTGCCTGGCACGCCCTACCACACGACCGTGGGTCAAGCCGTGCCATCCTCTGTGCATATTTCACGTATCATCTTCTATGGCCAATGTGTACCACGGCTCCACCTACAGCTAGATTTCCAACCGTGCCTTCCTCTGTGAAAAATCAACAAGTCTTCATCCTTGGCACGTCTAGCTTCCACCACGGCTCCAAGCACAGTTTCTCCCACGACTGCCACCACGGCCGTGCCCTAAACCGTATCTTTCTCTGTTGAAAGTCCACATTGTCGCCTTCTTGTGTAGTGTGTAACACGGTTGGCTCCTTGGCCGTGCCTCAAACCGTGCTTCCTCCTAGACAGATACACGGCCGTGTACTTCGACCGTGTATCTTCCTGTTGATTTAAAACCAAGTACACGGCCGTGTACTTCAATTACACGCCCATGTACTTTCCTCCGGTGGTGTAATTCCTTGTCTTGATCCAAGATGTAGATGACTTCTCTAATTTTCTTGAATTAGCATCCTTGACTCCATTTAACATTTATCACCATAATAGAATTAAGTACCATTTCCTTTATAAATTCTATAAAATCAATAGTAAATTAACACCATTTATGCTATAAGGATTGAGTATAAAATGGCTCTATCAAATTCCCCCACACTTAGACTCTTGCTTGTCCTCAAGCAATTGCATCAAATCAATTGAGAAATCTGTGATAGATTATACAAGCTTTCTTTTCATCATTCTAAGCATCTATTCATTTGTAATTCATGACTTGTAATTTAATGTCTACTACTTCAACCAAACTGTTTCCCTGTGATCAAATTATTATGGACAAAATTCAATAGCTAATCTAAACAAAACAAACTTTAATCCTCATGTTTAGCAAAAGAATTTTTATTCCAAAAGTAAATACTTAATCCACTAAGGAAAAACACCCAATTAAACTTCATTGGACATTAGCAAACATATAATCCTTGCAACATAAAGTAAAAGCATATAGTATCAACTCTTTCTATAGATTTTCTCCCTTTTCTATTATAAGTCATGTTTCATTCAATGAATGTTTACATTCATGTTCTTTTGATTTATTCAAGCATCTGTTTTGACGGGTTTTTGCCCGCTTCTTTTCATAAACTTTCGCCTTTTTCGCCCTTATCGTTATAGTGAGTTCATTGAGTCGGCACATCCCGAGCTCATCACTCAAGTGACCGGGTTTTGAGATACCTCTAAGGACTCTTCCTCACTCTAACATTCAAGTTTGAATACTCTTAACTCAATTACTTAAATCATTGGAGTAATGGCTATGCTTGATTTTTTTTTTTTCAAAGAGTATATAGTAGCTAATATGACCTAGAAGTAGACTTGTTTATTTTTCACTTAAGGACTCGACCTACTCTTAGACTTCCAATTCTAAAGCTAAATACAAGGTAAATTTGTTTCTTAAAGATTTCACTACTTAATTTTAACTAAGTATTCTAATCACAGCAGTGGTTGAGTAAAGCATTTGAACAAGTCAATTGCACATATTGTAGATGCTTATTACAACATTTAGTACAATCTCTAGATTTCATGATAATTTTTGAAAAAATTTGGCATTAAAATTGCTTAAGGACAAACATTTAAAGTATGGATCAATTCTCTATTCTCTATATTTTATTATCCTCTCCCCTACACTTAGCTTGAACAGTGTCCTCACTGTTCCGAATTCAGCACAATGAAAGAGGAATTAACAACACAAGGAACATTAGAGAATAAGAGAAAGGAAATACTGGTACTTCCCTGGTATTGGAGTTCTCCCCTTAAGCTCTGGAAAGTGTCATCTGATTATGTGTATCCTTGCTGCAGCTAATCGAAAGAGTTCAAAACTACACTAAAATCAAAACAAAACTAAACTAAAACAAAACTAAACTAAAGCAAAACAAAATTAAAAGATTTTTTTTTTTTTTTTGACATGGGTTGCCTCCCATGAAGCGCCTTTCTTTAACGTCTTTGGCTAGACGTTTCTGGCTAGATGTTCGGATAAGGATCTTGATTCCAGCTTGGGTGCATGTGGTGATGGTTTAATAACATCCGCAACAAAAAAAGTGGAGGTATCGCTAGGATGTTTCATGGCATCATAAATGTTAAATTTAATCACTTCACCATCAAATTCCATAGTAAGGGTGCCATCATTTACATCAATTTTCGTTTTAGAAGTCTTAAGGAATGGTCGCCCTAATAATATCAGTGATGAAGTATGAGAATCACTATCGTCCATGTCAAGCACATAAAAATCAGCAGGAAAAACCAACCCATTGATTTGAACTAAAACATCCTCTAGAACTCCCTCTGGATAAACATTGGACCTGTCAGCAAGTTGAACAATAACACCCGTTTCCTTCAAATGACCAACATTTAAACGTTGATAAACAGACAAAGGCATGACATTAATAGAAGCTCCTAGATCACACATGGCTTTAGCGATTCCAAGATTACCTATTTTGCAAGGAATGGTAAACATACCTGGATCCTTACATTTAAGGGGAAGCTTCTTCTGAATAATGGCTGAAACATTTTCACTCACATTAATCTTTTCATTGCCTTTCAGCTTCCTTTTGTTAGTGCACAAGTCCTTGAGGAATCTAGCATAGCGCGGTATTTGCTTAATTGCATCAAGCAAAGGAATATTTACCTCGACTTTGCGAAACGTTTCCAGAATCTCTTTTTCTTCCGCTTCGTTCTTGGATTTCACCAATCTGGAGGGGAAAGGAGGTGGTATCAATGTGACCTTTGATGGCTCAACTAGAGACCTTCTAATTTGGTTGTCCTGCTGGCTCGGAGTCGAAATCTCTTTCTTGGTCTCTTCCTCAAGGTTAGAAGGGTGTCCTTTCTTATTTGATCCCTGCAATTCTGTTCCACTTCTCAAGGTAATTGCGTTAACGCTTTGCTTTGGGTTTGTAATAGTTTGAGAAGGTAACTTACCTTGAGTTTCTAACCTATTTACAGAAAAAGCAAGTTGGCTTACCTGACTCTCCAAGTTTTGAATGCTTTGCTTTGTTTCCTCCTAAAATTGTTTGGTATTAATAGTTAGAGACTTAACAATATCCTCAAGGGGAATACCTGAAGTGGAAGGAGCTTGGGGTATTTGGTGTGATGGCTTAGGCGGGAATTGTTGGAAATGTTGAGGGTTATTGCCATATCGGAAGTTAGGATGATCCCTCTATCCAGGATTGTAAGTATTCGAATAGAGGTCATACTTTCTTTGTGGCTATCCTGGGAATCCGCCTACAGCATTGGCGTGTTCATGGTTGTCTTCTTGCAATGTGGGGCACATGTCGGTCGGATGATGAGGAGCAGCACAAATTCCACAAGCCTTCACCTGCTGGGTATTTCCAAGAGCTAGCTGCTGCACAAGAGAGGTAAGATTAGAAATTTGATGTTCAAGGTTAGACACACTTACCTCATTTACCTTCCTTGAAGATGTATCATGCCTATACCCAAATTGTTGCGAATTGGTAGCCATAATGGAGATCAATTCCCTAGCTTGACCAGGGGTTTTGTTTACTATGGCGCCTCCACTTGCAGCATCCATCATCTTTCTTTCCATCGGAAGTAGGCCTTTGTAGAAGTATTGGATGAGAAGTTGTTCAGATATCCCATGTTGTGGGCAGCTTGCACAAAGTTGCTTAAACCTCTCCCAATACTCACGAAGAGTCTCGGTGTCCCTTTGTTTTATACCACAAATTTCTCTTCTTATACCAGCGGCTCTGGATGCGGGGAAGAATTTTTCCAAGAAGAGTCTCACCATATCTGTCCAAGTGGTGATAGAACCTGGAGGCAAATAAAACAACCAATCTTTAGCTTTAGTACTTAAAGAAAACGGAAAAGCACGTAGCTTGATCAGATCGTCGGTTATTCCTTGTGGCCTCATACTAGAACACACTATATGGAACTCTTTCAAATGCTTATGAGGATCTTCATTCTTAAGACCATGAAAGGTGGGTAGCAGATGTATCAACCCAGATTTTAATTCGAATTCCACAACTAGTTCGGGATAGTGAATGCAAAGTGGTTGTTGATTCACATCCGGTGCAGGCAATTCTCTTAATGTTCTCTCGGGATTTGCCATATCGTCTTCTCTTTCAGAATCAAGGGATGAAACAGACAAGTCCGATGCTAAGTTTAGTCGAGTGGATGATCTAGCTTCTTGTCGCAGCCTCTTTAGAGTCTTCTCAATCTCCGGATTATAGGTTAGTTCACCTGTCTGAGAAGAACGAGTCATACACGAATAGAAATAAATTTGACACCAATCACCGGCAACGGCGCCAAATTTTGATGGGTGTCGAATCCAACAAAAATAAAACCTACTCCTAGACAATTATATGATTTGCATATAGTGGTGAGTAGGGTCGAATCCACAGAGATTGGTTAAATTTATTTCTATTCAAAGAGAAAAGAAAAATGGGGGGTTTTGTTTGTGAATTGAATAACGTTGAAATAAGATAATAAAATTGAATTTTGATAAAAAGCCTAGCCAAAGGAATCAAGATAGTTTAATTCTAGGAATTGATCATCGATGCAAATATTTTCTATTCTTATTCCTAGATAAACTGGTTATGGTTATTAACAAGCTCTAATAACCTATCTCTCTGTACTTCCTCGATAATCAAGAGAAGCTCTTTGATTATTTCTCTTATTGATTAGACAACCCTAGACAAGCGCTTAGGATTTAATCTACCAATAGCATTAAAAATCTAGAGAGACCATCAATTCATGCCAGTAGATTATAAGCTAACCTATTTAAACATGATCATACACCTCCATAACATGAATTCGATCATCTCTTTTATAACCAAACATGTTATTGTGTCACTAAGACTAGAACAATCAAACAATTACGGATTTGACGTGCTAGTTGACAATATATTAACTTGCTAATTGAGTAGAAGAGCTCTATTCATACCAATCAACAAAGATAATAATGACAAGACGTTCAGAAGATATATGAATACCCAATAACAAAGAATAGAATAAATACAAGTCAATTAGACCTCACAATTCGTGGAGAATTAAACATCTATGACCCTTTAGCTAGACAAATAGCTTAGCCACTCATGTTCATCAACAAAACGAAAAATAAAAATAAAAACATAACAAGTCTCTGTTTCCGGCTGCCTGCTCTGCGTCCTCCTTTCCTTCTTGTCTCCAAGGTGATTTCAGATTCAAAGATTGCCTCTAACCCTCTAGGGTTGGCTCTATTTATATTATTAGAGGGATAGCATGTGATCTTTTGCTAGCAAGATACGAAAATGTCTTTCCTTTTCCAAATAGATTTCGAGAAGTGAATATTCGTCTACCTGGCACGCCCTACCACACGGCCGTGGGCCAAGCCGTGCCATCCTCTGTGCATATTTCATGTATCATCTTCCGTGTCCAGTGTGTACCACGGCTCCACCCACGGCTAGATGTCCAACCGTGCCTTCCTTTGTGCAAAATCAACAAGTCTTCATCCTTGGCACTTTTAGCTTCCACCACGGCTCCAAGCACAGTTTCTCCCATGGCTGCCACCACGGCCGTGCCCTAAACCGTGTCTCTCTCTATTGAAAGTCCACATTGTCACCTTCTTGTGCAGTGTGTAACACGGTTAGCTCCTTGGCCGTGCCTCAAACCGTGCTTCCTCCCAGACAGATACACGGCCGTGCACTTCAACTGTGTATCTTCCTGTTGATTCAAAACCAAGTATACGGCCATGTACTTCAATTACACGCCCATGTACTTTCCTCTGGTGGTGTAATTCCTTGTCTTGATACAAGATGTAGATGACTTCTCTAATTTTCTTGAATTAGCATCCTTGACTCTATTTAACCTAATTTATCACCATAATAGAATTAAGTACCATTTCCTTTATGAATTCTATAAAATCAATAGTAAATTAACACCATTTATGCTATAAGGATTGAGTATAAAATGGCTCTATCACTAGGACATTTCATGGCATCATAAATGTTACATTTAATCACTTCACCATCAAATTCCATAGTAAGGGTGCCATCATTTGCATCAATTTTCGTTTTAGAAGTCTTAAGGAATGGTCACCCTAATAATATCAGTGATGAAGTATGAGAATCATCATTCTCCTTGTCATGCACGTAAAAATCTGCGGGGAAAACCAAACCATTAACTTGTACTAAAACATCCTTTAAAACTCCCTCAGGGTAAACATTGGACCTGTCAGCAAGTTGAACAATAACACCTGTTTCCTTCAAAACACCAACATTTAAACGTTGATAAAGGATGTGATCTTTTGCTAGCAAGATACGAAAATATCTTTCCTTTTCCAAGAAGATTTCGAGAAGTGAATATTCGTCAGCCTGGCACGCCCTACCACACGGCCGTGGGTCAAGCCATGCCTTCCTCTGTGTGTAATTCATGTATCAACTTCCATGTCCAGTGTGTACCACGGCTCCACCCACGGCTAGATTTCCAACTATGCCTTCCTCTGTGCATAATCAACAAGTCTTCATCCTTGTCCAGTGTGTACCATGGTCTACACCATGGCTAGATCTTAGGCCGTGCCTTCCTCTGTCAAAGTTCCACAATTTCTTCTCCTTGGCACGTCTAGCTTCCACCACGGCTCCAAGCACGGTTGCTCCCACGGCTGCCACCATGGCCGTGCCTTAAGTCGTGTCTCTCTTTCTCCTGCAGTGTGTAGCACGGTTTACAACATGGCCAGATCTCAAACCGTGCCTCCTTCTAGACAGATACATGCTCATGTGCTTTCCTCCGGTGGTGTAATTCCTTGTCTTGATCCAAGTTGTAGATGACTTCTCTAACTTACTTGAATTAGCATCCTTGACTCCATTTAACCTGATTTATCACCATAATAGAATTAAGTACCATTTCCTTATGATTTCTATAAAATCAATAATAATTTAACACAATTTATACTATAAAGATTGAGTATAAAATGGCTCTATCAATAGCACTAGGTCAGCTCAAGGATATGTACAATTATTAAACAAATTTCTATTGTGATTATTTTTCAGATTCAATAAATTACAACTTATTCCTTTTGCTCATATATACATGCTTTCGCTCCACTTTATCCACAAATTCCCTACTGTCGAACGTCAGGGACATTTTGCGCATTTAAGTAATGAAAACACCGATATCGTTTCCAACACTGCTGCATCAGCCATTGGTGGTGATGTCCTTAACCACGAAATGATACAAGAAAATTGGCAAAAGCATGAACAAAGTAAAAGCATGATACAAGAAGATTTAGGCCTAACATCTTACTAAAGATTAAAGAGGAAGTCAAAAACTACTAAAAGTGGGATTCATTGAGGTGTCAAACTACCCGAAATGGATAGCAAATATAATACCCGTTCTAAAAAAGAATGGGAAAGTATGAGTATGCATAGACTTCCGAGACTTAAATCAAGTTACGCCAAAAGACAACTTCCCTCTACCTCACATCGATGTCCTGGTAAATAATACTATAGGGAACCGTCTCTTCACATTTATGGATGGTTTCTCAAGATATAATCAAATAAAAATGGCTGAAGAAGATAAAACTAAAATAACCTTTATCACGACATAGGGAACTTTCTGTTATAAAGGTATGCCTTTCAGTTTGAAAAACGCTGGGGCAACATATTAAAGAGCCATGGTCGCGATACTTTGTGACATGATGCATCGAGAGATGGAAGTATACGTAGATGACATGATAGCCAAGTCTAAAGGAGAAGAAAGCCATGCAGTTATCTTAAGGAAATTGTTCAAGCGATTGAGAAAGTTTCAACTCAAGTTAAATCTGGAAAAGTGCACTTTTAGGATCACAACAGGCAAGTTGTTAGGTTTGTCATATGCCGAGAAGGCATCAAAATCGACCTTGATAAAGTAAAGGCCATACTGGAACTGCCCTCTCCATGCACTATCAAAGAGGTGAAAGGTTTGCTGGGAAGGTTGAATTACATAGCCCGTTTTATCTCACAGCTTACAGACAAATGCTGCCCACTATTCTGTCTTCTAAAAAAGAATGTCACAGTAGAATGGGACGATGAATGCAAAGAAGCATTCAGAACGATCAAAGGCTATCTCATAAATCCCCTAGTTTTGATAGTTCCAAACAAGGAAAGCCCTTATTCTTATACCTCACGATACTCCCTGAATCCATAGGGTGCATGTTGGGATAGAAAGATGAAGAGGGGAGAGAATGTTTCATATATTATCTAAGCAAGAAATTCGCAGACGAGGAACAGAGGTATTCTGAAATAGAGAGGACTTGTTGTGGTCTGATTTGGGTTATTCATCGATTGAGACAGTATACCCTTTACTATCCCATTAAGTTGCTAACAAGACACGATCCTTTGAAATACTTAGTAGAGAAGCCCGTTTTGTTAGGGAGAATCTCCAAATGGAAAATGCTCTTATTAGAATTTAATATCACATATATAAATCAAAATTTGATAAAAGGGCAATCTTTAGCCGATCAGTTGGCAGAATACCTAATTAAGAGAGATCCCCAAGAATCACAAGCCCAATTCCCTAATGAAAACATATTAACAGTAGAGGGCGAACCAACAGAAGACTACGAGATAGACCAAAGCCTTAAATGGAAGATTTTTTTACAGAGCTGCCAATGTATTCGATTGTGGGATCGGGGCAGTACTAATATCACCCGAAGGAACACAATTCCCTTCCAGAACGAGACTCACATTTCCATATACTAATAATATCACGAAATATGATGCGCGCATCTTTAGCCTGAAAATCGCTTGCCACATGGAAATCCATGAATTAGAAGCATATGGAGATTCTTTACTCATCGTATTATAGACAAGAGGAGAGTATAAAACTAAAGACCCCAAATTGGTACCACACCATCAACATTTGACAGAGCTGATCAACGAATTCGAAGCAGTCACCTTCACATATATCTCAAGAACTCAAAATCAGTTTGCAGATGCCTTCGCTACATTAGCATCTATGATTCAAATAACAAGGGGAGTCAAAGTCCAACCATTGAAAATAGAAATCGAAAATCGGTCTGCTTACTGTTTGGTAATAAAAAAAGCACATGATGATAAGCCTTGGTATCACGATATCAAAAATTACCTCAAAAAAAAAAAAAAAACC
Source organism: Laguncularia racemosa (assembly GCA_037954665.1). NCBI lineage: Eukaryota > Viridiplantae > Streptophyta > Magnoliopsida > Myrtales > Combretaceae > Laguncularia > Laguncularia racemosa. Next base: position 114,475 of record JBBMOL010000559.1, read on the forward strand.
TCGAAATGGCTAGCAAAAATGACCAAACACATAGAAGGTTAGTAAGTCACTTCTTACTAAATGGGCCTGTGCTTTATAGAAGATCACCCGATACCACATTACTAAGATGTGTTGATAAAAAAGAGGCAAGTGAACTAATGAAAGAAGTGCATGAAGGAGTATGTGGGCCTCATATGAACGGCTACATGCTGACCCGAAAAATCATGAGAATAAGCTATTAGTAGTTAACAATGGAATCAGACTGCATCAAGAAAGTCAAGCACTGTCACTTGTGTCAAGTTTATGCAAACCGAATAAATGCCCCGCCTATGGAGCTCCATTTGTTGTCTGCACCATGGCCATTCTCCATATGGGGAATCAATGTCATTAGGCCAATCACTCCAAAGGCATCCAGTGGTCACAAATTTATACTGGTAGCCATTGATTACTTCACCAAGTGGGTAGAAGCTTCATCATATGCCAGTGTCACAAAAGGGGTAATAGTTCGATTCCTGAAGAGGGACATAATAGCTCGATATGGAGTTCCTGACTTAATTATCACCGACAATGGTACTAACCTCAACAACAAGTCAATGACAGATTTATGTCAATAGTTCCATGTAAACCATAGAAATTCAACTCCTTACCGACCTCAAATGAATGGGGTAGTGGAAGCAGCAGACAAGAACATCAAAAGAATTGTCTAAAAGATGACAATCACTTACAAAGATTGGCACGAGATGCTACCATTTTCCCTTATGGCTTATAGAACCTCAATTTGAACATCTACTAGAGTTACCCCTTATTCTCTAGTATACGATACTGAGGCAGTCCTACCAGTTGAAGTTGAAATACTATCCTTTAAGATCCTATTAGAAGCACAGTTAGATGAATCGGACTGGGTAAAGAAGAGGCTTGATTAGTTGAATTTGATCGACGAAAAAAGACTCATTGTGTTATGTCATGGCTAATGCTATCAACAAAGAATGGCCCGAGCACTCAACAAGAAAATGAAACCTCAATGTTTGAAAGAAGGAGATTTGGTGCTAAAGAAAGTTCTCTCGAATGCTCAAGATTCAAGAGGGAAGTTCACCCCAAACTATAAGGGCCCATATGTGGTAAAAAAGGTATTGTTAGGAGGAGCTTTAATATTAACTCAAATGGATGGTCCAGAATTAAGAGATCCCATTAATATGGATGCTGTTAAGATGTACTATCCATAGGCAAGGAAATTGAGATTTTGCCAATGTTTATGAATGCCAATATTCAATACAAATTTCACTGAGATTAGTTTTCGTTCCTTTTACAAGCAAAGTTAATGTCTTTAAATGATCAATTATCTTGATCAATTGTCATTAAACAAACCTTCGTTTACACACTAGCCATCACCTCACAATGAATAATGAATATTGAAATGATAATAAATCTTAATAGATTTTGTAATATAATTCTACCTATTGTTGAGCATTAAACCCGTTGCATTAATAAGATAACACTACAATCACAAGAGCCATGCTCACAAAAAAGAAAAATAAATCAAGACCTTTAACCCTGTTTGAAGTAAGAGCAAGCAAAAAAAAGGAACACTTTCCTAAAATTCATCTTTTAAGGACGTTTTCTAGTTTAGGATAGTCAACTTATAAGGCCCCATCCTAAACAACTTTTATTAGCTTGAAATATTTCTTGCATTTGGTTGGATAGCTCGTCAGAGTACACTCTTAAGGAAAAAATGATGTATCACTTTGATCTTTGTGATAAAGTTTTCTTTAAACTTCACCCTAAAGAGAGGTAACTATAGACACCCCATTTTTGCACTCTTTTTATTTTTATTTGTATTTTCATTTAAAAAAGAAAAGAAAAAATCAAATCATGATAAATGCAATTTATCTACATTATAAGACTAAGGCATAGGCCAATGGCTTGATTGGAAAACATACACATGCATTGGTCGTGCCTGTACCCGTGTTATCCCCTAGAATGAGACACCTTTCACAAATGCCCACACACTTAGGTGTGGCTTAGACCATGTCTTATCCTCTTGGTTAAAATCTCACATGAAAAACCACAAATCACAAATATATTGATGATGATAGTAAAAGGAAAACTAACCTAGTAGATGCATGGGTTGCCTCCCAGCCAGCGCTTTTGTTTACCATCGTTGGCTCGACCGAATGAATAGAGGGAGATCGGTTATGGATTTGAATGAGGGTCAGCTCCACTCTTTCTTCAAAGACCTTCTTATCTCCTAAGTAATGTTTAAGTCTTTGTCCATTGACCTTGAAAATACCATTTTCAGGGTGTTCTAACTCCACCGTTCCATAAGGCAAAACGTTCTTGACCCGAAAAGGACCTAACCATTTTGATTTGAGTTTCCCAGGAAAAAGTTTCAACCTGGAGTTGAACAGCAGTACCATATCTCCTTCCTCAAATTGCTTGTGCTGGTGTAACCTTGCATCATGATATGCTTTGGCTCTCTCCTTGTAGATATTAGCGTTTTCATAGGCTATAAGTCTTAACTCATCAAGCTCATTAATCTGCCTTTTCCTGTAAGCCCCTGACTTGTTGAGATCGAGATTGATAGTCTTGATTGCCCAGAATGCCCTATGCTGAATCTCAACCAGTAAGTGACACGCTTTCCCATATACTAACCGGAAAGGAATTGTATCAAGTGGTGTTTTGTAGGCCGTCTTGTAAGCCCATAACGCATCGTCTAACTTGTCTGCCCAATCTCGCCCATGCTGGAGAGTTGATCTCACTAAGATGTGCTTTAGCTCTCTATTTGTCAACTCTACTTGCCCACATGTCTATGGATGATAAGGAGTGACAAGACGGTGAGTCACTCCATATCTTTTTAAGACTTTTTCAACTTGAGAGTTGCAAAAATGTGTACCCCGATCATTGATGAGTGCTCGAGGCAGCCCAAAGCAGAAAAAAAGCTTCTTGAGGAACTTGACAACCACCCTAGCGTCATTTGTCGGTAGAGCTTGCGCTTCTGCCCACTTGGATACATAATCCACTACTACCAATATATACTTGTTTCCATATGAAGCAAGAAATAGACCCATAAAATCAATATCCCACACATCAAACACTTCGCACTCTAGAATATAGTGTTGTGGCATTTCATCCCTCCTTGAAATGTTGTCGTCTCTCTAGTATCGATCGCATTGAGCCAGAAAACTTTGGTTATCTTTGAATACCGACGGCCAATAAAAACCAGCCTTTAGCACTTTGTGGGCCGTCCTATTTGCACCATGGTGTCCCTTAGTGGATCTACTATGGCAATGGCTTAAGATCTCCCATCCTTCCTCATGTGAGACACAATGCCTGATCATTTGGTCTGAGCAATACCTAAACAAGTAAGGGTCTTCCCAATAGTAATACTTCAGGTCGGTAAAGAACTTCCTTTTCTGTTGCTTCGACATGTCCTGTGGAAGGACCCTAGCCACTAGATAGTTGGCCATGTCCGTAAACCATGGGGACTCCGAACTGGTAACTTTGTTGACGGAATACAAATTCTCCTCAGGAAATCTATCGTTGATATCTTCTTCCTTCGGATTGGGTGAATGATGTGATATCATTTCTCAACTTGGTAGTTTTCGATGGTGGGAAATAATAGCCCAGGAAAGTCTCTGCCATCTGGGTCCAAGTGGTTATGGAATCCCGATTTAGTGAACTAAACCACTGCCTTGCTTTCCCCTGGAGAGTGAAAGGGAAAAGTCGCAATTTCAACACTTCCTCAGATACCTCGTTTTGCTTGACAGTTGCGCAAATATCCAAGAACATCTGGATGTGCGCATGAGGGTCCTCATCAGATAAATCATTAAATTGGCATTGATTGTGAATCATGTGCATTGTAGAGGCCTTGATTTCGAAGTTGTTAGCCTCTATTGCCGGTTGCACAATATACGAACCAGTGCTACCTAGAGTAGGTCGGGCATATTCAACCATCGTCCTTCGTTCATCTGCCATTGGTTCAGCTTCTGTGTTACCATGGGTGATAGAAGTGTCCTTGTCAGCCACAGATGTTGCTTCTTCACTTTCCAAAGGTTCATCAAAATTCAAATTCCCTACTATCTCCTCAGCACTTTTTAATTGCCTTCTAAAAGTTCAGTCAATCTCAGGATCAAGGTTAAGAAGCTTAGATGAAGAGCTCCTTGTCATAAACTGCGAAAAACAAATGATGAACTTAGTTTCCTCAACAAATTTCAATGGAAGCACGAATGAAACTAAGAGAAATAATTAACAAAAAAAAAAATTATAGTTAAAGTAGTAGGCGTCAAGTTTTCCTAATAATAAAAGTCTCCGGCAACGGCACCAAAAACTTGGTTGACGATCTGATCTTTCTAACAAGTTAAATCCTATACTCAATCCTAGCTTACGATTAGTTCTCAGGCAAGTATACCTATCAATTAGCAATATAGCATTGGAGTACAGGTATCGATCCCACAAAGACTGATAAGTACTAGTACTAATGATTATCCTGCTATTTAACTTTTCACTATTGATGAACTCAATTACCCTAATTACTGATTAAAACTGAAAGGAATGAATTAAATGATCAGATTGAAGATATTCAAATACTCCTTTAGTTAATTCAATTATCTAAACATACCCTACCCAAGTTCCACCCCTAATTATCATGCAACTTTTATTCAATTACAACTTTCCAATGATTAATACTCAACATCTCTGATCTACGGAGTTTCTTACACTAGATTAAGGTCTTTCTCAAGATCATTAATCCCTAATCCTAATTAAGTCAATTAAGATCTCTCTTTAATTAACATAATTAAGATTGCAAGAAAATCTTAGGACTCTCAATTGAACCAGACCACCATGACCTCATTCAATACAAAAAACCTCCTATAACCTATCTCTAGGAATACAAGTAGTCTTTTTATTCATGCCGGATCTACTCTATTAAGCAATTTCTCAATCTTATTAACAGAGATCTAATTCAATCCTAATACTGCGCACATATCAAGATAAACAAACCATTATTGCAACATGAATAAACTCAAAGATCAGGATTAATCATTGAAACATTAACAAATCCGTTACATAACAATTAGGGGTTTCTCGAGGGATTAGGTATAAAACAATTAACTACTCATGAATCTAATAAAAAGAACAAAAGAGAAAATATTAGAATCCATAAATAAACCCAAACACAAAGATCTTGGCTTCGATTCTAGAAACTCTTATAACTTCTCTTCTCTAGGGTTGTTCTCGTGTCGCCTCCTCCCTTTTTCTCTAGGGTTGGTTCTATTTATACTTTTAAGGGAATAGTAGAGGATCTTCAGCTAGAAAAGATACGGATATATCTTTCCTTTTTCAAGTAAATCTCGAAAAGTGAATAACATACGCTTGACACGCCCACCAACACGGCCAGATTTCAACTCGTGCTCCCTCTGGTCGATAATCCGCAATTCCTCATCCTTGTTCAATGTGTGGCACAGCTAGAAACACGGCTAGATTACAAACCGTGCCAGGCTCTGGACTCTTCCATTTCTCCTCAGCGTCTACCACGGCTTCAAGCACACCCATATCACAAGTCGTACTTCCTTTCCAAGTGACAAATTTCATCCTCAGGCGTGCATACGGTTCATGACACGGGCGTGGCTTTCCCTATGTTGTCCATAAGTAGCTTTAACTTGATCCTTTGAGCTCCAATCATGCTCCTTTTTTTATCTTTCCACTTCTCTTTAGTATTATACCCTGAAACTGATATATTTATTTGTTAAGTACCGAATCTACATTGATTTTATTCAAAAGATTACACAAATTCATCATTAACGCCCATGATTTATAAGGATTAATTTACTCTTATCAATGGGATAATCACCTTCTATGTTGATAGGAAGCAATAGAACAATTGCACTTATTATCCCTAGCGCTTCCTTTGGGTTGGAATATAAAATTTTGGGCAAAGCATTGAAGTCTACATCCTTAATCTCCTTCATTGGTGCAATGAATCTGCTTGAATTATCTCCCATCTTTGACTCTTCAGTAACCATCATCCCCTGCTCATTATTCAACAAAGGCTCCTCCACAATGGCTTCCTTACCAACAAAATTTTTATAGGCTTCAACTACTTTTCCATTGCCCCCACCATCATCAATTAAAGTACTATGATCGTTAAGGGTTGCGTTTTCCTCTTGTTCAACCCTCTCCTCCTTAAACCCTTTTGGAATTAAGTTTACTGGCTTAGGTGTTTGTGGAATTTTCTAAGGAAGGATTTTCTCGTAATCAAGGGGAAAGAATTTTCGTTCTAGCAAGTATTGCATCATAAACCAAGTCCTCATTGGATCTTTACCCTCAAAGCGTCTTACTCCCCGAAGTTGTTCCCACCAATACAATGCATCACCCCCCAAACGACTCTCCACTAACTCTATCTTCATTCCCTATGAAATCCTCATATGGTCAAAGAATCTTTCAATGTCCTCAACCCAAACTCAAAACTCATTCAGACTCCCAATACCATCGAACTTAGATACAACAAATTTAAATTTAGAAAAGATTTCATCTTCATACCTGTAATTACATCTGTTGTACCGTCTTATGCTACCATGGCCTCTTCTCTTAGCCAAATCTTTAAGAATCTATTCTTCATCATCCGTATCATAAATAACAGAACTGTTCCTTAGATCTCCTTCTGGTCGTCTCTAGTAAACCTGCCTGCTACTGTTGGCATTGGATAGATAGGTCAGGGCTTCACAATGCTGTTCCTTTTGTTGGATTTTCTGACCCATGGTCTCCTCTACCACCTTTCGTATTGGTTGCCCATAACGTAGGACTTTCGCATCCCGATCTAGGTCGAGAACGCGATCGCCGTCAACACCGTCGTTAGCTGATATCTCCGCAGGAAATAACCTTGCTCTGATACTAACTGACGCAGCACGGAAAGCATAAACGATATGAGCCCAATTCTAGGATTGGTCTCGTGAACAAGTGAAGAATAAACACAAGTTATTCCTTGACAAACCTCAATTGCGCACAATCGAGAACACAGAGAAACTTTTCTCTAAAAAGTGTATATTGAATAATGAATAATGGTTCACCCTAAAATGACCTAATAACTATTTATACTCCTCAGGAAAACACGTAAAAAAAGGAAATAAATATGCACACATAGGAATAAATATAAGTATACACGTCCGTCATCTATCATGTACACAGCCGTGCATTCAGGCCGTGTAAGCTTCTGGGAATATTTTTGATATAATATACAGTCGTATCCCCAGGCCGTGTATGGAGACCATACATGTTTCTGGGAGAGATCTTGACAAAACACACGGCCATGCCTCCTGGCCGTGTAAGAGGCCGTGTAGGCTTCTGGGAATTATCTTGGTATATCACACGGCCGTACCTTCTGGCCGTACGTGCAACCGTGTGTGTTTCTAGCCTATGATGTCCGCATCAAACCATATGTTCCTTTAATTTCCTTAAAAACTAGCCCATTTTTCAGCCAACTCGTCATCTACAAAAGTGAATGCCAATGGTAGTATATGGTTGTTGCCATCAATGCTACAAGCAATCAGCAACTTGTGCATATACTTCTCATAAGGAAATGTTCCATCAATGGTAATGACTAATCTAAGCAATCTCTATGTTGCAATGCACTGCCCAAATGCCTAGAAAACCCACTTAAGAGTGGACACTCTAGGGGTATTTGATCTTCTCCACACCTTATCAAGTCATGTTTCGAGATTAGTATTTTTTATCGCATTTAGAAGCTTAAGGAATTCATTGTAAGACAACTTATAATTCTTACACACATACTTAATAGCCCATTTCTTACCATCGCAAACCTGTCTTCTACCTATCTTGTAACCAAATTCCAATTCCACAATAGAAGTGAGCTCCATAACCTTCATATCAGGATTGTCTATGACAAAATTTACAAACTGGCTTGCAAGAAGATTGCAATCCAACTATAGGTGATCATAACTTATCATTAGGTTGATATGTGTGTGTGGACCCTTAAATCTAATAACTATAAACAACTCCTCTAGCTTCTTCTTTTAGGCCCTAAGCCTCTACTTACAACTATCTTCTCTTTTTGAACAATAAACATAGATTCTATAATAGTGAAGTTACAACAGTTTTTCACATGATAAGACTTAACTGCTTAAACCACATTTGCCTTTGTCCTAAATCTCATGCCTTTATAGAACTTGCCACTGCTACTTAAACCACTCCACATTACACTTTGCTCCTCCTCGAAATAGATTTAATTGTCATCACCATCAACATTGTAATAGGGAACAGGATCACTAACTACCATACTGAGTGGTTTAGCCAAACTTGGCTGATACATTGCTTGTCTGGAGAACTCAAGTGCCATTGGAGGATCCTCCTAAACTATATCATCTCCTTCAATTTCACTTTCCTCATCTTCCTCCTTAGAGTTTTCCTCATAGTCGGAACTTTCCTCCTCAAGACCTATACTAACATCAGTGTCTATTGTAGTTTCCGCTCCCAATCACACCATGTAGGGATCATGTGTGTCTGGTCATTGTAATATTAGAGTAACTACTCTATCTATTTCATCTTCATCATTCAATGGTGCCTCTTCCATGGGGGTTAGGATAAATGCTTCAAATGTCAATGGCTTTAGAGGCATTTCTTCCATGTTATGTGACGAATGTGGGTATCTACTTTCTTGAAATGTCTACCGTTCGGAGGGACCTCCTAAATCTTTAGAAATTCTAACATACAACTGTTATATGCCATGATCTCCAAGAAATTCAACTATTTCAATCAAAGTTTCAACATTATCATCATCTCTAATTGCTATCAAGGTATAAGTTGTATTATCCCCATGGAAAATAGGATGCTTGTGAATTATCTTAACCCTCCACTTCAATTGGATTGACTCCAATATTCTAGCATATTCTATATAAGAATTTGGTGTAATTCTCATTCTTCTTCATTTTCAACTTCTTAATCAAATCCCTATCATATTTTGGCCCTTAGTTACCACCCATAATATTTCCAAGTGCGTAAATCATCAATTTGATGTAGTCATCCATTGTTATCCTATCCACAATATAAATAAATTATCAACTATTCGACAAAAAATAGATAATATCACTTTTTAAAAAATTGACAATGTAAAACATTGATCTTTTTCTTACCATGTAAGAAAAAAAATATTACGTTTCAATTTTAATTTTTACTTTAGAATTTTTTTAGAGAAATTGGCAATTTTACATAAGACCACAATAAAGATTATTTTATAAAAAAAAACTTTTAAAAGTTTTTTTTAAGGATTATTCTATTACAATTTTTTTTGACAATACAGATAATAAACCATAAATTTGACATTTAAATTTAATATGTAAATTTTTATCAGCATAATGTTGATCTTGTTCCCATACTAACGGAAAAATTAACTACTACATATTACATATTGCAAGATCTATATAAATCTTGTCTAACACACTACAAACTAACAACAAGTGCTAATATTTTCTAAAAAACATAACATTAGAAAGAATCATGGTAAAAGTTTGTCAAATAATGAAAACTAACACAGTAATAAAAAAAACCCTCAACTTTTTATGAAAATACATACCAAAATATAGATTAATTAAGTTTTTTTCATTGAGGAAATAGTAGATCTCCACGGACTCATTTAAATCCCATTGATTCGTAGCTATAGAAGACCTTCTTCCTGCAAAAGAGAAAAATAAACGAAGAAATGGAGTTTGTAGAAGGAAAAATAAGAATGAATGTGTTCTAATTTTACGTTTGTATTATTAATGTGATATACTATAACGTCAATGACTCTATTAAAGTAAGTTTACATGCATTTTTTTTTAGGTTTGCAAGTTGTAAGCTTATAGTGGACATGTGAACAGTATATATTTAACGAATTCTTTTCGATGGTGGGATTAATTGTATTAGGAGGTGTGTCGTGTATTGAAGGCATGTTTTGGTTTTGCAATTTCAAGACCCATTTTTGGAAAAAAAAATTTGGTACCCTATTTTATGAATTAAAAAAAAACAATATTATTTTAGTGGATTCCTCTACATTATGATCTATACATGAATATAAGATTCGTTTTTGAGTAAGAAGGTATTCTTTGTGTGTTCTTATAAAGGGTCGGGAAATTTTTATCGTTTTTTTTTTTGTTTCTGTTCTTATTTCTCTTATAAATTAGTGCGTGTGCTAGATTTTGAACTCCATAAATCCATTATTAAGGGGAAAGAAAGGAGCAATCTCTATTTTTTACCTAGCTATAAGACTCTATCACATAGCTTATGTAAAGATAGTTATATCACCAAAAGGGAGAGAAAGAAATATTTTTATTTATCTATTTATCTAATATTACACGTATTTTGTAAATTAAATATAATATAATTGGTTTTGTTATGTGGAGTACCTTAAAAAGTTGTCAAGACTACTTTACAATTTGTAGTTTGTATTTTTTCTGTATATATCATTTATTTTTAAAAATATTCTTACCATTCAAAGATTGATGTCAAATCAAAAGTCGGAGCTAAAACACTTTGTAGGCATAACTATAAGCAGTTGGGCAGGCATTCTTAAACAGCTGAGGGTACTGTGTTGGCTTGCATGTTCGGGGAGTCGAATAGGCTCCGGTGCAACAGTACTCGGGCTTGTTAAACGCCAGGCAAGCACTCTTGCACGCCACCACCGAACCCGAAGCTGGATCCGATACTTGGAGCTCCTTAGGACAAACCGAATTCAAATCCGATGTACAACCTGCATGTTGACAATCCCCGGTCCCACCAATTGGTTTAATCGACATTTTTACGTTGTAACCGTCCACTAAGCTGACGTCGTAGAACTCCTTCTCGCTAGCTGCGCTACCAACTGTAAACTCCGCCAGAGTAACAGGTGGCGTACCACCGCCGGAGCACTTGAGTGCGCCACAGTCTCCGGTGAGGCATTTGCCTTATCCTGAAGCATCAAAACTGCAACCAGTTCGGCCCCAAAAACGGCCAGACCAGCTTGGTGGTGCGCTGAATTGAGTTGATCCGCCGGGTGCTAACGCGAAACCGCCTTCACCAACCATGGCGCTGCCGTTACCAGTGAGGGTTCCGGGCCATACCGTGTAGGGGCACAGGTTTAAGAAGTTAAATACTGTGGCTGAAACGACATGCTCTGCAAATCAAAGCTGAGATAATTAATTTGCAAATAGATAAATAATTCATAAATTTCTATTTTGCAAATCAAAGTCAGACAAATGACTGTTACCTGATGCCGAGGCGAAAAGGAAGAGGAGACTGAGTAATGTAAGTGCGGCCATGAGTCTCTGATGATGTTATGAGGGGAAGCGTCCTACGAGTACATGTATATAAATAGCAAGCGTCCTACGAGTACGTGTATATCTTAGTCATTTTTTAGTATCGTCTCGTACAAACTAATAAATTGTAAGGTCATATAAATAAATTACATATATTTGCATGTTATTACTGAAATTGAGCAACTAAGGAGACTTATAATAATAAATTGTGTTTCAGTTAGGGATATATTTTGCATACAAATCAAACTTGAGTCTTCATTTTATATGCCTAACTGTGAGAAAGTATAAGGCTTGTCAAAGCAAAACGATAAAAACCATTTTTACAGTAAAAAAAAAAAAATAGTATTATAAAAAGTACTTCATATAAAGAAGTGTTGATAAAGGTTTTTAATGTGGTGAAAAGTTTTTAATTATAAAAAAAAAAATGAGCTTTTATATGATAAGTTAAACTAGTCCAATAAAAATGAGTAGGCAAGACCACCGATTTCCCTAAAATATGCATACATGCATATGAATAAAACTTGTAATCATGCTTTACGGATATTTATTATGATAAGACGCATATTATATTCTAGGAAGAAAAGGACAAGAACACTGATCCATTGCCGGCTAAGAGTTTCGAGCTAGACAAATCCTACTCGCATCATTTCATCCGAGGCCATTAGTTAATTATAATTTACATGTGTATAGAACTAGAATGCACGTTCTGGCATTTCAAAAGTTGCATTCAATGTCAAATAATTTAAGGGTAAAATATTTCTTTTATTTATTTTATGATAAAATGGCATGTTCACTATTAATATAAAGAATTTATTCATTATTTGTGTATGGTCACATATAATAATGATTTTTAAAGTTAACCAGTTGCAACTATTGACTTAATGCAAGATTGACGAAGTCTGAAATTTCGACGTTTACTCGATTTCAATTAAACCAGCAATCCTCATTTAAAAAATCATAACTTGTTTTTTAGAATTTCGCATAGCTGCAACGCTTCAAGGCAAATCTTGATTTTCAATTGATATTTCTAGTTTTAGTATACATTATGTTTAAGTTTTCAAATTTATTTTTTCAATAAAAAAGGTAAATGTGGACGAGGATTTACACAAAAGATCTATTCCCTAAAACTTTTTGACATTAAACACTTATGTGCGCAAGCTTCTCTTAAAATTGTTAACAGGGACATGATTAATAAATAAGAAGACGAAGACGAAGACAACAACGACAATTATGTTCAATAATTGGACGGATTTGGATGGTGACATTTGATACATTATGAAATATTGAATGGTTGGCTTTGGATCTATTAGAATGTTAAATCGTACATTGTTTTCCACTTGCACATAGATGGGTGCTTTCATTATTATGCTACGCATCCGCTATACTGAAAATTCAACTATGGCTATAGTGTAATTCTTTTTCAATTATTAAATAGTGTTTTTTAAGATTGTTAACAGGGACATGATTAATAAATAAGAAGAAGAAGATGAAGACGAAAACAAAGACGACGACGACAATTATGTTCAATAATTGGACGGATTTAGATGGTGTCATTTGATACATTATGAAATATTGAATGGTTGGCATTTGGATCTATTAGATTGTTAAATCGTACATTGTTTTCCACTTGCACATAGATGGGTGCTTTCATAATTATGCTACGCATCCGCTATACTGAAGATTCAACTATGGCTACAGTGTAATTCTTTTTCAATTATTAAATAGTTTTTTTTTTTTATAAAATGCATTGCTCAAATTATGATTATTGGTATTATCTAAAAGTAGAGTTGGTTATTTGTGTTACCAATATATATTTTGTATCCATATTTAAATAGGTTTATATTCATAAAATCTTAACCTGTGATATAACCTATTTATTAATCATGTATAAAAACCTAAATCTATTATCCAACTCGTGTGTCTCATATCTAGGTTGAACTTGTTTATCGATTAAAAAGTTATAAATAAATCTATAAAATACTTACATATTCAATACAAAAAAAACAACAATAAAATTAACTTTTACAAATCCTAATGTCATGAGATCTTAAAGATTAACTTTTACAAATACTTCCCATGTCCATTGCACTTTTATTTGTTTTAACCCCAAGCTTTTCGCTTCTCATAAAACAATGCTTAAACACCACATTTACTAAAAAGAGAAATATATATAAATCTAAAGAATATATATAAAGCTAGAACCATTAAATATAGCAATTAAATGCTTTTCCAGTAACAAAGAAACGTTTACAAGGTAAAATAGTGCTCTACCATTTACAAGGTGCACTTAGTAAAATTAAAAGGATAAAGATAATAGACTTTTAAAAGAAAGAATTGATAGCGTACTTTACAAGGTACTCTAAATTCCTTCCAAAGTCATTTTACATGTGCTTTTTCTACCATCTTAGCACTTTTAGAAGTTGACAACAAAATAAATTACCAATAGTTGCTCTCTTTTAGCAATCAACTAATATCTTCTATCATTGAGATTCGATTGAATTAAGATTGGTGTGAAAACCAAGGATTTGGATTTCACTTTTTCCTTTTCATCAAGAAAAGAAAAACTATGAGAGTTTTGCACATATAAAGCTTTTTGTGTTAAGTTCTACACCAACACAACAAGTAACCAAAAATTAGAAATAAAGCAATCTGCTTCCTTCATTTCAAGACCTAAACTTGAAAACACGTATGGCTACTCTGCATCTTCATCACATTTATCTCCTATGTTCTCATTACTCCATCATAAAAGATTCAAAATTTTTCATTAATTTGCTCATGTATGATGCACATTTACAAGACTTCTAGCACTTTAGTCATATGATTAAAATACTTGACCGTAGTGATACAATCTCCTACCATAATATATATCACTATAGTTAACTTTCTTCCCTCTAATATCTCAATTAGGTGTTTGACATGAAAAACAACAAAGCAAAACCAAATCATAATCTAATAACTCCATAGGTTTAGTGATGCGAACCCTAGGTATATTAAACCTAGAACCCGTCAATCGTGATTTGAAATCGGATTCCCAAGTATCGTCTTGAACAAGTGATGAACGGAACTAGACCCCAACCACACCTGCTGATTGAAACCTAAGTTATCAAGATGACTTCCCCGAGCGTTTAGATCGAAGAAATCGAAAGGAGTTCTTTCGCAAAGAACAAAAGAGAGAGGGCTCTCAAAATGTGTATTCAACAAAAACCGTCCTTCAATTGGTCTCACAAAAGACTATTTATATGGCCCCGTAAAATACCTAAAAGGGGGAAAAAAATCTAAGCGTACACGTGGAAATAAATAATAATATTCGCGTCTGAACATGTGACGAGTGTAGTATACGGCCGTGTCCCAAGCCGTGTCTTAACCCGTGTAAGCTTTTGTGAAAGTTCTGCAAGCCGTGTCCCCAGCCGTGCTCGGAACCGTGTCAGAGTCTGTGACAGACCTTCAGGCTGTGTCTCAAGCCGTGCCCGAAACCGTGTCAGAGTCTGTGACAGACCTTCAAGCCGTGCCTCAAGCCGTGCCCGGAACCGTGTCAGCCTCTGTCCTCCATTCAAGGCCGGTTCTCTCGGGATCCTCTTTGGAAGCTTGGATTATGTGAATAAATGTTGATTCTCCCTTGGTAAAGCTCGGTTCCTTCTCTTGCAACTCCATCACTAATCCTTGCAAAGCTTCTCTCATCCGCTTAGCTCTAGCTCTTGTCATTGGACCTCCAATACCATGTAACGGGTCATTGGATTTTGACTCTTGAACTCTTGATGTTAGCTGATTCCCATCATTCCCTCCTTCCTCGAAAAGATTCGTCCTCGAATCACCTGCATCATATAGAGTAAGGTCAGAAACATTAAAAGTTGCGCTTACATTACCATAGTGACTTGGTAAGTCAATCTTATAAGCGTTATCATTGATGCGTTCCAACACTTGGAATGGCCCATCTCCCCTAGGGTGCAACTTAGATTTTCGCTGTTCAGCAAATTGCTCCTTTCTCAGATGCACCCACACCCAATCTCCTGGATGAAAGACAACCTTCACACGACCCTTATTGGCCTGGCGAGCATAATGCTCATTCTTCTTCTCAATGTTAGCCCGCACCTAAGCATGCAATTCCCGCACAAATTCTGCCTTTTTCTTTCCATCAAGATCAACAAAGTCATTAACAGGCAAAGGCAAAATATCCAGTGGAGTCAAAGGATTAAAACCATACACAATCTCAAATGGAGAGTAAGATGTAGTGGAATGCACAGTCCTATTATATGCAAATTCTACATGGGGTAGACATTTCTCCCATTGTTTCAAATTTTGATGAATCACAGCACGCAACAAGGTTGAAAGAGTCCTATTGACTACTTCGGTCTGACCATCAGTTTGAGGGTGTGCAACAGTAGAGAACAACAGCTTAGTGCCTAGCCTATTCCACAGAGTACGCCAAAAATGACTCAAGAATTTCACATCCCTATCACTCACAATAGAATTGGGCAAGCCATGCAATCGCACAATCTCTCTAAAGAACAAATCAGCAATATGTTGTGCATCATTAGATTTAGAACAGGCAATGAAATGAGCCATCTTGCTAAACCTATCAACAACAACAAATATGCTATCTTTTCCACTTTGAGACCGTGGTAACCCTAACACAAAATCCATAGAAATGTCAGTCCAGGGTTGATTAGGCACGGGTAATGGAATGTATTCTCCATGGGGCATTACTTTGGATTTAGCCTGTCTACATGTAATGCACTTGTCACACACAGTTTGCACATCATGCTTCATTTTTAGCCAATAAAAGTGTTCATGCAAAATATCCAAAGTCTTTTTAACACCAAAGTGTCCCATTAAACCACCCCCATGTGTTTCCCTCACAAGCAATTCACGCACAGAACTTTTAGGCACACACAACCTATCTTTCTTAAACAAGTACCCATCATGCCTATAAAAGTCAGCATATCCAGACTCAGCACAAGCAACCCAAATTTGACCAAAATCAGCATCGGTCTCATACAATTCCTTAATGAGTTCAAATCCAAGCAATCTAGTATGCAAAGAAGTCAAAAGTGAATACCTTCGAGAAAGTGCATCAGCCACCACATTCTCTTTTCCTTGCTTATATTTAATCACATACGGAAATGTCTCAATGAACTCCAGCCACTTTGCATGTCTCTTGTTCAACTTACCTTGAGTTTTCAGAAACTTCAAACTCTCATGATCGGAATGAATGATGAACTCCTTAGGCCATAGGTAATGTTGCCAAGTTTGCAAGGTCCTCACTAGAGCATATAACTCCTTGTCATAGACTGGGTAATTTAATGCAGCGCCACTGAGTTTTTCGCTAAAATAAGCGATCGGTTTAGATTCCTGCATCAAAACACCACCAATACCTTTCCCAGAAGCATCACATTCAATTTCAAAAACCTTCTCAAAATTAGGTAGAATAAGTAATGGTGCATTAGTCAACTTACCTTTCAAAACATTAAAAGCCTCCTCATGCACTTTAGTCCACCTAAACTCAGCATTCTTCTTAACAAGATCATTTAAAGGAGCAGCTATAGAACTAAAGTTCCTAACAAACCTCCTATAAAAACTTGCTAATCCATGAAAGCTCCTGACCTCACTTGCGTTCCTAGGTGTTGGCCACTCCCTGATCGCCTTCACCTTTTCTTCATCCATAGCAATCCCATCTGCACCTACAACAAATCCAAGAAAAACCATAGATTCCATACAAAAGGTGCACTTCTTCAAGTTTGCATACAACTTGTTTTCTCGCAAAACAGTAAACACACTTTGTAAATGCTGAATATGTTCATTTAAAGTCGTGCTGTAAACTAAGATATCATCAAAGTAGACAACAACAAATTTTCCAATGAAAACGCGAAGAACATGATTCATCAACCTCATAAATGTGCTAGGCGCATTTGTTAATCCAAAAGGCATTACCATTCACTCATATAAGCCATGTTTAGTTTTAAAAGCCGTTTTCCACTCATCTCCCTCTTTCATGCGAATTTGGTAATAACCATTCTTTAAATCAATTTTGGAAAACAAACAGGCACCATGCAACTCATCAAGCATATCATCAAGTCTAGGGATAGGATGTCTATACTTAAATGTGATCTTGTTGATTGCTCGACAGTCAACACACATCTGCCATGTTCCATCCTTCTTGGGAACCAGGATGACAGGAACTGAGCATGGACTGAGGCTTTCTCTCACAAACCCCTTCTCTACTAGATCATCAACCTGCCTTTGGATCTCCTTAGTTTCCTCTGGATTGGCCCAATAAGCTGGCCGATTAGGAATGGAAACACCCGGGATAAAGTCAATCTGGTGCTCAATGCCTCTTATTGGAGGCAATCCCTTTGGTACCTCCTCAGGAAACAAGTCCTCATATTCCTGCAAAAGAGATACAACCACACTTGGCAAAGAAGAGTTAAGGTTAGTAGTAGTAAAATACAAATCCTTGTACATGAGTACAAGTAGTTGTTTCCTGGCCACTATTGCACTCTTAACCTCACTTTTTCTTGCAACCCCACTCTCTCCTGCAATTTTCTCTCCACTCAGTGTGTTAAGCTCTTCACTCTCTTGGCTCACAAGTGTTTGCCTCTCACTCTTTCTCTCTTTTTCACCCTTTTCTTGTCCACTCAAGTGTTTCTCTCTAAACTCTTTTGCTAGCCTCACTTGATCCTCACAAGCCTCCCATGGTTTTTGGGGAGTTAGAACCACATTTCTCTTGTTTAAAACAAAAAAGTAATGGTTCTTGTATCCATCATACATTACCCTCCGATCGAACTGCCATGGTCGCCCCAACAATATGTGACTAGCTTGCATGGGAACTACATCACACATCACCTCATCATGATAACTCCTAATAGAAAATGAAATAAGGACCTGCCTGGTCACCTTCACTTCCCCACACTCATTCAACCACTGTAACCGGTATGGTTTCTGATGCTTCGAAGTTTTTAACCTCAACTTATCAACCAATAAGGTACTAGCAACGTTAGTACAGCTACCACTATCAATGATCAAGCTGCATACCTTCTTCTGCACATGACACCGGGTGTGAAAAATATGCTCACGCTGAACCCCTTCACCATCATCCTTAGGCTGAGTACTAAGGACTCGCCTAGTAACTAGCAATTCCCCGCTCACAGGTCCCTCAACGTCCACATCACTACAATCCTCCAATGGTGGCATGTCGTCATCACTGGAACTAATACTCTCCACATCTCCATTATCCCGAATGATCATGGTCCTTTGATTTGGACATTGAGATGCAATATGTCCAAACCCCTGACACCTGAAACATTTGACATCACGAGTTCTAGTGAATGGTTTAGTGTTAGATTTACCTTTAGAGGAAGTAACTGAACTTTTGGCCTTCGCATCTTCTTTTGGTTTAGAGTCTGCAGTGTTCTTCTTCCAATTTGACTTCCATGAAGAGTTAGAAGTCGCCCAAGATTTAGAATTCCCCTTATACTTTAGCTGCTTCTCTACCTTGATCGCCTTATGCAGCAATTCCTCAATATCCACATAATGTTGTAAGTCTACTACATCAGCGATCTCCCGATTCAACCCATTGAGGAATCTAGCCATTGTAGCCTCATCTTCCTCATCCACGTTAGCTCTAATCATAGCTATCTCCATCTCCTTATAATAGTCCTCTACACTTTTGGACCCTTGTGTCAACCCCTGTAATTTCCTATGCAAATCCCTATAATAATGACTAGGGATAAACCTCTTCCGCATAATTGTTTTCATCTCATTCCAAGTGCCAACAGGCCTCTCACCAAACCTTCTCCTATTACGCACCAGCTGATCCCACCATACACTGGCATAATCAAAAAATTCAATTGCAGCTAACTTTATCTTCTTCTCCTCACTGTAATTATGGCAATCAAATACATGGTCCACTTTTCTCTCCCACTCCAAATACAGCTCTGGATCATTCTTCCCTTGAAAGGAAGGTATCTTCATCTTAATACTACCCAAATTACCATCTCGCCGTTGGGTGTCTCTTCTCTCCCTCATGAAACCATATTCCCCTGAATCTGTATCCTCATTCTCTTCTATACTCACTCCACCTCTTGAATGCCTATTAGTTCTTCTCCCCACAACATTACTACCTGACGGTTCCCTACTCTGCTCCATCTTATCCAACCTCTCATGAACTTGCTCCATTTCAGCACTCAGCATTTTTCTCATCTCACCGAATAATGCCTCAAACATCAATTTCTTATCTACGCCTCCCTTCTCTCCATTAGTAGGACTTTGATCAGACATATTGCTGCAACAAAAGGGTTAGAAATAACACAAAAAAAAATAAAATAAATAAACCTCACACTTCTCTCCCTCACCTGTTTACACTCACAGATGTGAATTCACTCGTGTTTCGTTCAATAAATAGATAATCCTCACAACTCGCTCTTATAGGCTCTTTGATCAGAAATCAATCAAAATTTCTTTAACATAAACCACTAAGGCAACTCACTTTTTAAACAAACGGTTCCAATTCAACAGCCAATTAAGGGAAACACGGACAAGGACTCCAATAGAGACACAATGAATACCCACGAATGAACGATAAATATAGATACTGGATTACTGAAATGTTCTTCCTTTTTTTTTTCTTTTTTTTTTTTTGCTCAGGAGGATTCGAGAACAACAACAGAAAAATAGCAATTTCCTGACGAATTTCCAGACAATTGAAGATATATATATGAAACGAATTTCCAAACGATTTTTTTTTTTTGAAGACAACGATAATTAATAGAAAAGGATAGAATTACTTGAATCAAGAAGCCGAGGCTCTAATACCAAATGATGCGAACCCTAGGTATATTAAACCTAGAACCCGTCAATCGTGATTTGAAATCGGATTCCCAAGTATCATCTTGAACAAGTGATGAATGGAACTAGACCCCAACCACACCTGCTGATTGAAACCTAAGTTATCAAGATGACTTCCCCGAGCGTTTAGATCGAAGAAATCGAAAGGAGTTCTTTCGCAAAGAACAAAAGAGAGAGGACTCTCAAAATGTGTATTCAACAAAAACCGTCCTTCAATTGGTCTCACAAAAGACTATTTATATGGCCCCGTAAAATACCTAAAAGGGGGAAAAAAATCTAAGCGTACACGTGGAAATAAATAATAATATTCGCGTCTGAACATGTGACGAGTGTAGTACACGGTCGTGTCCCAAGCCGTGTCTTAACCCGTGTAAGCTTCTGTGAAAGTTTTGCAAGCCATGTCCCCAGCCGTGCCCGGAACCGTGTCAGAGTCTGTGACAGAGCTTCAGGCCGTGTCTCAAGCCGTGCCCGAAACCGTGTCAGAGTCTGTGACAGACCTTCAGGCCGTGCCTCAAGCCGTGCCCGGAACCGTGTCAGCCTCTGTCCTCCATTCAAGGCCGGTTCTCTCGGGATCCTCTTTGGAAGCTTGGATTATGTGAATAAATGTCGATTCTCCCTTGGTAAAGCTCGGTTCCTTCTCTTGCAGCTCCATCACTAATCCTTGCAAAGCTTCTCTCATCCGCTTAGCTCTAGCTCTTGTCATTGGACCTCCAATACCATGTAACGGGTCATTGAATTTTGACTCTTGAACTCTTGATGTTAGCTGATTCCCATCATTTAGGCTTAGAACTAGAAAGAGAAAAGTAGTAATTTTAGGGATGAATGGTAAGTGAAATAAGATTTTTACCTACGAAGTGAAATGATCTGAAAGAGAATAAATGATAGGGTTATGTGAAGATGAGTCAACAAGAGAATAAATGAAATTAAGAAAGAGATTTTTACCTCAAAAGTGAAACAGTTTGATTGATTTTACTTATATTGTGTTACTTCCGAGGGAAACTAAGAAAGAGATAGATATAAAGAAGGGTAAAAAGTGAAATAATTTGATTACTTTTACTTATGTTTAATAAATTGCTCCATAAACAGATCCACATGTTGGACCCGAACCCGAATACAAATTCTAACTTATTGTTTTCAACTCTAATCCATTCATTATTAGAGTTAATTTTGGTCAACTCGAACCCAATTATAACCATGTTATGTCGTGTTCAGGTTTCACGGATTGGATCCTAAATTGCTAGTGTAGGAAAATAAATATTAATGTGTTGACATATTAATTTAAATATGTCACTAGCATGATAATGTTTTGGTTCGAAAGATACAAGCTAATAGAATTTTGTTAAGAAACTTTTTATTTGTTCTCTTGATTTATTTTATGAGTAAGTTGTTAGTATGGTTTTTATTCATAACCATTTGCATAAGTGGGGGCTTTGGATTAATAAATTCCTAAGAAAAGTTTACATATACTCTTTGCACAAAATTATGTTACGTATGATGACTATTAAATGTCTGAATATGGTTAATAATTAAGAGTCTAATGAATTTTCAATTGTGTATTGTTTATGAAATTGTCATTTAATTTAATATGTTTTCTATGCATGTAATTTTATGTGTTGCACTAATTTTATCTTATTTGTCTATATAAATTATAGAGTTACTTGAAACTGGTGTCCATTCTATAAATATCACTGCGAAGTTGAATGAGGAAAATCTCAATGGTAACAATTTCATCATAAAGTTCATTTTATCATTAGGTAGTTGAAGGTACTAGAAACCTGTACCATATTGCTTAACATAAAAGGGATATATCGTGGTTTACAATGCTTGGAAAAGAACGACCGCAATAACGTAGATCATCGAGCTGAGTAGCGTGCAAGATGAAACTGTGTCAAATTGAGTAGTAATCCATGATGAAAGAAATAGAGATATTCTCAAGGAGAAATTTAGGGGTACTTTTGAAAGCAAACAATGAAGACTTTACCTTCAAATTTAACACTTATAATAAGCGCCAAATCATACAAGAAGAAGAAGAAGAAGAAGACGACGATGACAACAATTATGTTTAACAATTAGAGGGATTTGGGTGGTGACATTTGATACATTATGAAATATTGAATGGTTGGCATTTGGATCTATTAGAGTGTCAAATCGTACAATGTTTTCGACTTGCACGTAGATGGGTGCTTTCATAATTATGCTACGGATCCGCTATACTGAAGATTCAACTATGGCTACAGTGTAATTCTTTTTCAATTATTAAATTGTTTTTTTTTCTTTATATAACACATTGCTTAAATTATGATTATTGGTATTACCTAAAAGTAGAGTTGGTTATTTGTGTTACAAATATATATTTTGTATCCATATTTAAATGGGTTTATGTTCATAAAATCTTAATATGTGATATAACCTATTTATTAATCATGTATAAAAACCTAAATCTATTATCCAACCCGTATGTCTCATATCTAGGTTGAACTTGTTTATCGATTAAAAAGTTATAAATAAATCTATAAAATACTTACATATTTAATACAAAAAATACAACAATAAAATTAACTTTTACAAATCCTAATGTCATGAGGTCTGTCAAGTCTAATTTTTAAAATTTTCATTAGATTCCTAATCCGATTCATATTAGATCTTATGCTCATCCAATATAAATCCTCGACTTGAATTAGGAATCTTATTATTTGTTTAGAATCGCCACCCAACTGGAATTGGGAAAAATTATTGAATTAAAACTAATTGAGCAGATTAATTCTAACTTAGACAATTAGTCGATGAAATCTTCACTTTTATTTTTAGAAAAGAAGAAGAAGAAGAAAGAAAATCTAGAGATTCTTGACTCGGGAGCTATCCTATTAAAACTCTAAAGTTACCACCTTATCCTTCTGAAATCTGGGTTATGTTCTGATATTTTTTTTATTTTTTCTTTTATAAAAAAGAAGATGTTAAAAATTATACTAATAATGATTTGGAAAATATTTTTTTATTCTTTTTAGAGTTGCCCCATAAGGGTGCCTACGTAACCACTATTTAGGATCAAATAAGCCGTAGTTTTTTTTTTTATAAAACTTTAGTGGGCTGATTAATTTTAATTATGAAAACATGTTGGGTTTACGTTTATTATCAATTTAAAGATTTCCAAAAAATTGTAAGCCTAAGCTTTAATATTTTCGTTTTTCTAAAATAACAAACTTCTGATTTAAGAAAAATTAATTTTTAATTTATTTTGAAAAGGAATTTTTCTAAGTGATAGGAAATAAGACAAAATTCATTATTATTTAGTATTTTTATTATTTTTTATTTTTTTATCTTTTTTTATTTTATTATATATTTTATCACCATAATAGACACATTTATTTATTTATTAAAAACTCTAAATCTAATCAATATTCTAAAAAAATTATTTTTCTCATATATATTTATATTTTTTCTTATTTATTCTAATAATAAATAAATAAATAAACAAATAAATAAAATAAAATAAAAAATTCGACTGACCTGGATATGAATTATGGGGTGGGTCGGGTCGGGTTGGTTGGGTCGAATCGCGCCGATTAAAGGTTATCACCAGTGGTTGTTGAAGCATGGGAAAGCGTCGGCCTGGGCTTTACTAGAATGGGAAACCTAATGATGGTAGTGTTTTTCATCGAAAACCACCTTAATGTGGCGGTTCGGGGAGGGTTTGAGAGAAAGAGAGAGAGGAAGAACTTTGGTGAGGTGTTTTCTCCTATGTTCTTCTTGCTTTCCTCTAACGAGTCGAGTCCTATTTATAGACTCACAAAATCCATCTTGATAAGCTCGTATGGGGCTCACGATTGGAATCTATGCTTATCCCTTTTTTTTTTTATTTGAATCGATCCTTATGGATTTAGTTGTTTTTCATGATTTATCTTGCTTCTTTCTATTACGAACGGATGATGATAAAAAAAAAATTAGTTTGATTAGGTTTGATTCATGTTTATCAGTGAACTTTTCTTCCTTTTTTTTTTTTTGTTTCCGACGTTGTTGTTGCTATCTAGAGGAAGGAGAAGATCACGTGACTTGCACATGCCCATTTTGGCCAATCGCGTGCTGCCACGTGGCAGCTAAAAGGGAAAAAAAAGAAAACGGCAAAAAGTGCCTCCAGTGGGACTCGAACCCATGACCAAACCCCTTCACCGCATGTTCCAGGCCAATATACGAGCTAGTTGAGCTAGCCCAAATCTCGATTTTATTTAACACGCAAATTGTATATACGTGTGGCATTTTTATTAATTTTATATTATTTTAAAATTCTAAAACTTTATAAAATTTCCTTAACATCTTTTATTATTATTTCTACCTTCATTTTCCAAAATTGGTGTATTATTCCCATTTATTTTGTTTTTTTATTCTTTTTCCTTCATTTTTGAAAAATAGAAGAAAAATAAAAAAAAATGAAAAATGAAAAATGAAACATTATTGTGATTAAAGGGCAAAAATGAGATGTTTACAACTACCCCTCTTTGTAGTAAAGTTTGAAAACTTAACTACAAAGACACCATTTTTGGTTGATTGACCGAATGGATAACACCATAGTTAGCTGGCTATCTGAACCTAGTTCTAGTAGGGAGTTGTTTAATTATCTGTTTAAGTAGGGAAAATGCTCAATGAGCTAACGATCTTGTGTTGTAAAAAGATGATCACTTTATGATGATTAATAATACTTGGGGAGTGGTCTTAAACTAGAAGCATCTCAACGGACTAGCAACCTAGAGTAAAATATCATCTAGAAAAGTGCTCTATGGGCTAACTAGTCGATGATAAGAAACATATCAACCTTAAACAGAGATTGTTTAGGAATGTGTTATTGTGAGTGAACTAACTGATAATAGGAAGAGTCTTACAAGATTAGCAACCGTAAAGAAGATATTGCTTAGGAAAGTGCTCTTATGAGCTAGCCAACTGATAATAGGAAGCATCTTACAAGACTAGCGACCTTAAAAAAATGATTATTTAGAAAAGTGCTCTTATAAGCTGACTAATCGATGATAGGAAGCATCTTACTGGAATAGCAATTGTAATAGGGATATTTAGGAAAGTACCCTATTGTAGGCTAACTGATTGATAGTGGGAAGCATCTTCCTTAGACTTGCTACCCTGAGAGAGGACATTTAGGGAATTGCCCCATTGTGGGCTAACTAACCGGTAGTGGGAAGCGTTTTTTTTTTTTTTTGACTTATAACCCTAAGGAAGAAAGTTTAGGATAGTGCTCCATTATGGGCTAACTCTAAGAGAGTATATCTAGGAAAGTGCCCCATTGTAGGCTGACTAACTGACAATGACGTCTGGGTATATCTTATTAACCTAGCATTTCTAAAAACGCTTCTAGTGAATTGGTCAAATGATAATGAAAAGTATCTTTTAGACTACCTAACTTATAGAATATGTGATTCATGATGAGTGATGATTATTTACTCTAAATGCTTATCGGTTTATCGTAGATAACAACCAAACCTTCGTAATGGTTTGCGCCTTCTCTACTTACTCTTGTTTCAAACAGGGCTAAGAGCCTTAATGTATTTTCTTTCTTGTGAGTGTGGCTCTTATGATTGTAGTGTTATCCTATTAACACACCTGGTCTAATGCTCAGAATAGGTGGAAAAAAAAACCCACTAAACTTTGTCATCATTTCATTCTTCATTATTCATTATGAGGCAATGGGTAGTATGTGTATAAAAATGATATGAGGGTTTGTTTAATGACAATTGGTTAGGATAATCGATCATTCGGAGACATTAAATTTACTTGTAGAATGAATGAAAACTAAACTCACAAAATTTGTACTAATTGTTGACTGATGGGTGTCGAATCCAACAAAAATAAAACCTACTCCTAGACAATTATATGATTTGCATATAGTGGTGAGTAGGGTCGAATCCACAGGGATTGGTTAAAGATATTTCTATTCAAAGAGCATAAAGAGGAAAAGAAAAACGAGAGGGGTTTTGTTTGTGAATCAAAATAAAGTCGAAACAAGATACTAGAATCGTATATTGATAAAAAGCCTAGCCAAAGGAATCAAGATAGTTTAATTCTAGGAATTGATCATCGATGCAAATGTTTTCTATTCTTATTTCTAGATAAACTGGTTATGGTTATTAACAAGCTCTAACAACCTATCTCTCTGTACTTCCTCGATAATCAAGAGAAGCTCTTTGATTATTTCTCTTATCGATTAGACAACCCTAGACAAGCGCTTAGGATTTAATCTACCAATAGCATTAAAAACTAGAAAGACTACCAATTCATGCCAATAGATTATAAGATAACCTATTTAAACATGATCATACACCTCCATAACATGAATTCGACCATCTCTTTTATAATCAAACATGTTATTGTGTTACTAAGACTAGAACAATCAAACAATTACGGATTTGACGTGCTAGTTGACAATATATTAACTTGCTAATTGAGTAGAAGAGCTCTAATTCATACCAATCAACAAAGATAATAATGAAAAAACATTCAGAAGATATATGAATATCCGAAAACAAAGAGTAGAATAAATACAAGTCAATTAGACCTCACAATTCGTGGAGAATTAAACATCTATGACCCTTTGGCTAGAAAAGTAGCTTAGCTACTCATGTGCATCAACAAAACGAAAATAAAAAAGTAGAAACATGATGAACCCGGTTGCCTGCTCTGCCTCCACGGTTCTTCAAGATCTAAAGATTCAAGATTGTAGATTAAAAGTTGCCCTAACCCTCTAGGGTTGGTTCTATTTATATTGTTAAAGGAATGGCAGATGATCTTTTGCTAGCAAGATATAAAAATATCTTCCCTTTTCCAAGTAGATTTCGAGAAGTGAATATTTGTCCGCCTGACACGCCCTACCACACAGCCGTGGGTCAAGTCGTGCCATCCTCTGTGCATATTTCACGTATCATCTTCCGTGTCCAGTGTGTACTACGGCTCCACCCATGGCTAGATTTCCAACCGTGTCTTCCTCTGTCAATGTTCAACAATTTCTTCTCCTTAGCACGTCTAACTTCCACTACGGCTTCAAGCACGGTTGCTCCCATGGCCAGATCATGAGCCGTGTCTCTCTCTGTTGAAAGTTTACATTTTCGCCTTCTTGTTTAGTGTGTAACATGGTTTGCACCATGGCCGTGCCTCAAACCGTGCTTCCTCCTAGGCAGATACACGATCGTGTACTTCAACTGTGTATCTCCCTGTTGATTTAAAACCAAGTACACGGCCGTGTACTTCAACTACATGCCCATGTACTTCACTCCGGTGGTGTAAATCCTTGTCTTTGAACCAAGTTGTAGATGACTTCTCTATTTTACTTGAATTGGCACCCTTGACTCCATTTATCCTGATTTATCACCATAATGGAATTAAGTACCATTTCCTTATAATTTCTATAAAATCAATAATAATTTAACACAATTTATACTATAAAGATTGAGTATAAAATGGCTCTATCAAATTCCCCCACACTTAAACTCTTGCTTGTCCTCAAGCTATTGCATCAAATCAATTGAGAAATCTGTCATAGATTATACAAACTTTCTTTTCATCATTCCAAGCATCTATTCATTTGTAATTCATGATTTGTAGTTTTAATGTCTACTACTTCAACCAAACTGGTTTCCTGTGATCAAATTACCATGGACAAAATTTAATAGCTAATCTAAACAAAACAAACTTTAACCCTTATGTTTAGCAAAAGAATTTTTATTCTAAAAGTAAATACTTAATCCACTAAGGAAAAACACCTAATTAAACTTCATTGGATATTAGCAAACATATAATCCTTGCAACATAAAGCATATATAATCAACTCTTTCCATAGATTTTCTCCCTTTTCTATTATAAGTCTTGTTTTATTCAATGAATGTTTACATTCATGTTCTTTTGATTTATTCAAGCATCTATTTTGACGGGTTTTTGCCCGCTTCTTTTCATGATCTTTCGCCTTTTCTCCCTTATCGTTATAGTGAGTTCATTGAGTCGGCACATCCCGAGCTCGTCACTCAAGTGACCGGGTTTTGAGATACCCCTACGGACTCTTCCTCACTCTAACATTCAACTTTGTATACTTTTAACTCAATTAGTTGAATCATTGGAGTAATGGCTATGCTTGATTTTTTTTTTTTTATTATTGCTTTACAAACAACTTCAAAGAGTATACAGTAGCTAATATAACCTAGAAGTAAACTTGTTTATTTTTCACTTAGGGACTCGACTTACTCTTAGACTTCCAATTCTAAAGCTAAATACAAGGTAAATTTGTTTCTTAAAGATTTCATTACTTAATTTTAACCAAGTATTCTAATCACAGCAGTGGGTGAGTAAAGCATTTGAACAAGTCAATTTCACATTTTGTAGATGCTTATTACGATATTTAGTACAATCTCCATATTTCATGATAATTTTGAAAAAATTGGGCTTAAAATTGCTTAAGGACAAACATTCAAAGTATGGATCAATTCTCTATTCTCTATATTTTATTATCCTCTCCCCCACACTTAGCTTAAACAGTGTCCTCACTGTTTCTAATTCAACACAATTGAAGAGGAATTATCAACTCAAGGAACATTAGAGAATAAAAGGAAGGAAATACTGGTACTTCCCTGGTATTGGAGTTCTCCCCTTAAGCTCTAGAAAGTATCATCTGATTATGTGTATTCTTGCTGCAGCTAATCCAAAGAGTTCAAAACTACACTAAAATCAAAACAAAACTAAAACAAACCAAAACTAAAGCAAAACAAAACTAAAAGACTTTTTTTTTTTTTTGACATGGGTTGCCTCCCATGAAGCGCCTTTCTTTAACGTCTTTGGCTAGACGTTCCTGGCGAGATGTTCGGATAAGGATTTTGATTCCAGCTTTGGTGCCTGTGGTAATGGGTTAATAACATCCGCAACAAAAACAAGAGAGATATCGCTAGGACGTTTCATGGCATCATAAATGTTAAATTTAATCACTTCACCATCAAATTCCATAGTAAGGGTGCCATCATTTACATCAATTTTCGTTTTAGAAGTCTTAAGGAATGGTCGCCCTAATAATATCAGTGATGAAGTATGAGAATCACTATCATCCATGTCAAGCACATAAAAATCAACAGGAAAAACCAATCCATTGACTTGAACTAAAACATCCTCTAGAACTCCCTCAGGATAAACATTGGACCTATCAGCAAGTTGAATAATAACACCCGTTTCCTTCAAAGGACCAACATTTAAACATTGATAAACAGACAAAGGCATGACATTGATAGAAGCTCCTAGATCACACATGGCTTTAGCGATTCCAAGATTACCTATTTTGCAAGGAATGGTAAACATACCTAGATCCTTACATTTAGGGGGAAGCTTCTTCTGAATAATGGCTAAAACATTTTCACTCACACTAATCTTTTCATTGCCTTTCAGCTTCCTTTTGTTAGTGCACAAGTCCTTGAGGAATCTAGCATAGCGCGGTATTTGCTTAATTGCATCAAGCAAAGGAATATTTACCTCGACTTTGCGAAACGTTTCCAGAATCTCTTTTTCTTCTACTTCATTCTTGGATTTCGCCAATCTGGAGAGGAAAGGAGGTGGTATCAATGTGACCTTTGATGGCTCAACTAGAGACCTTCTAATCTGGTTGTCTTGCTGGCTCGGAGTCAAAATCTCTTTCTTGGTTTCTTCCTCAAAATTAGACAGATGTCCTTTCTTATTTGATCCCTGCAATTTTGTTCCACTTCTCAAGGTAATTGCATTAACGCTTTGCTTCGGGTTTGTAATAGTTTGAGAAGGTAACTTACCTTGAGTTTCTAACCTATTGACAGCAGAAGCAAGTTGGCTTACCTGATTCTCCAAGTTTTGAATGCTCTGCTTTGTTTCCTCCTGAAATTGTTTTATATTAACAGCAAGAGACTTAACAATGTCCTCAAGAGACATACCTGAGGTGGAAGGAGCTTGGGGTATTTGGTGTGATGGCTTAGGCTGGAATTGTTGGAAATGTTGAGGGTTATTGCCATATCGGAAGTTAGGATGATCCCTCCATCCAAGATTGTAAGTATTTGAATAGGGATCGTATTTCCTTTGTGGCTGTCCTGGGAATCCGCCTACAACATTGGCGTGTTCATGGTTGTCATCTTGCAATGTGGGGCACATGTTGGTCAGATGATTAGGAGCAGCACAAATTCCACAAGCTTTCACCTGCTGGGTATTTCCAAGAGCTAGCTGGTGCACAAGGGAGGTTAGGTTAGAAATTTGATGTTCAAGGTTAGACACACTTACCTTATTTACCTTCCTTGAAGATGTATCATGCCTATACCCAAACTGTTGCGAATTGGCAGCCATAATGGAGATCAATTCCCTAGCTTGACCAGGGGTTTTGTTTACTATGGCGCCTCCACTTGCAGCATCCATCATCTTTCTTTCCATCGGAAGTAGGCCCTCGTAGAAGTATTGGATAAGAAGTTGTTCAGATATCCCATGTTGTGGACAGTTTGCACACAATTGTGCATATCGTCTTCTTGTCTCGGTGTCCCTCTATTTTATACCACAAATTTCTCTTCTTATACCAGCGGCTTTGGATGCGGGGAAGAATTTGTCCAAGAAGAGTCTCACCATATCTGTCCAAGTGGTGATAGAACCTAGAGGCAAATAAAACAACCAATCTTTAGTTTTAGTACTTAAAGAAAACGGAAAAGCACGTAGCTTGATCTGATCGTCGGTTATTCCTTGCAGCCTCATACTAGAACACACTATATGAAACTCTTTCAAATGCTTATGATGATCTTAATTCTCAAGACCATGAAAGGTGGGTAGCAGATGTATCAACCCAGACTTCAACTCGAATTCCATAGCTAATTCGGGGTAGTGAATACAAAGGGGTTGTTGATTCACATCCGGTGCGGCCAATTCTCGCAATGTTCTTTCAGTATTTTCCATATCGTCTTCTTTTTCTGAATCAAGGGATGAATCAGACAAATTCGATGCTAAGTTTAGTCTAGTGGATGATCTATTTTCCATATCGTCTTCTTGTCGCAGCCTCTTTAGAGTCTTCTCAATCTCCGGATTATACGTTAGTTCACTTGTCTGAGAAGAACGAGTCATACAAGAATAGAAATAAATTTGACACCAATCCCCCGCAACGGCACCAAAATTTGATGGGTGTCGAATCCAACAAAAATAAAACCTACTCCTAGACAATTATATGATTTGCATATAGTGGTGAGTAGGGTTGAATCCACAGGGATTGGTTAAAGATATTTCTATTCAAAGAGCATAAAGAGGAAAAGAAAAACGAGAGGGGTTTTGTTTGTGAATCAAAATAAAGTCGAAACAAGATACTAGATTCGTATATTGATAAAAAGCCTAGCCAAAGCAATCAAGATAGTTTAATTCTAGGAATTGATCATCGATGCAAATGTTTTATATTCTTATTTCTAGATAAACTGGTTATAGTTATTAACAAGCTCTAACAACCTATCTCTCCGTACTTCCTCGATAATCAAGAGAAGCTCTTTGATTATTTCTCTTATCGATTAGACAACCCTAGACAAGCGCTTAGGATTTAATCTACCAATAGCATTAAAAACTAGAGAGACTACCAATTCATGCCAGTAGATTATAAGATAACCTATTTAAACATGATCATACACCTTCATAACATGAATTCGATCATCTCTTTTATAATCAAACATGTTATTGTGTCACTAAGACTAGAACAATCAAACAATTACGGATTTGACATGCTAGTTGACAATATATTAACATGCTAATTGAGTAGAAGAGCTTTAATTCATACCAATCAACAAAGATAATAATGACAAAACATTCAGAAGATATATGAATATCCGAAAACAAAGAGTAGAATAAATACAAGTCAATTAGACCTCACAATTCGTGGAGAATTAAACATCTATGACCCTTTGGCTAGAAAAGTAGCTTAGCTACTCATGTTCATCAACAAAATGAAAATAAAAAGTAGAAACATGATAAACCCGGTTGCCTGCTCTGCCTCCACGGTTCTTCAAGATCCAAAGATTCAAGATTGCAGATTAAAAGTTTCCCTAACCCTCTAGGGTTGGTTCTATTTATATTGTTAAAGGAATGGCAGATGATCTTTTGCTAGCAAGATACGAAAATATCTTCCCTTTTCTAAGTAGATTTCGAGAAGTGAATATTCGTCCGCCTGACACGCCCTACCACACGGCCGTGGGTCAAGCCGTGCCATCCTCTGTACATATTTCACGTATCATCTTCCGTGTCCAGTGTATACTACGGCTCCACCCACGGCTAGATTTCCAACCGTGTCTTTCTCTATCAATGTTCCACAATTTCTTCTCCTTAGCACGTCTAGCTTCTACCACGGGTTCCACCACGGCTTTAAGCACGGTTGCTCCCACGGCTAGATCATGAGCCGTGTCTCTCTTTGTTGAAAGTCTACATTTTCGCCTTCTTGTCCAGTGTGTAACACGGTTTGCACCATGGCCGTGCCTCAAACCGTGCTTCCTCCTAGGCAGATACACGGCCGTGTACTTCAATCGTGTATCTCCCTGTTGATTCAAAACCAAGTACACGGCCATGTACTTCAACTACACGCCCATGTACTTCACTCCGGTGGTGTAAATCCATGTCTTTGAACCAAGTTGTAGATGACTTCTCTATTTTACTTGAATTGGCACCCTTGACTCCATTTATCCTGATTTATCACCATAATAGAATTAAGTACCTTTTCCTTATGATTTCTATAAAATCAATAATAATTTAACACAATTTATACTATAAAGATTGAGTATAAAATGGCTCTATCATTGACATTCATAAACCTTAGCAAATTTTCAATTTTCTTGCCTAAGATAATACATCTTAACATCATCCGTGTTAATGGGGTTTCTTAATTCTAGACCATCCATTTGGGCTAATATTAAGGCCACTCCTAATAACACCATTTTTACAACATATGGGCCCTCGTAATTCAGGGTAAACTTGCCCTTTGAATCTTGTGCATTCAGGAGAACTTTCCTTAGTACCAGATCTCCTTCTTTAAAACATCGAGATTTCATTTTCTTGTTAAATGCTCAGATCATTCTTCGTTAGTAGCATTGGCTGTGACATAATGCAGCAAGTCTCTTTTCATCGATCAAGTTCAACTGATCAAGCCTCTTCTTTACCCACTTGGATTCATCAAATTATGCTTCTGATAGGATCCTGAAAGATGGTATTTCAACTTCAATTGGCAAAACTGCCTCAATACCATATATAAAAGAATATAGGGTAACTCTGGTAGATGTTCGAATTGAGGTTCTGTAAGCCATGAGGGTGAATGGTAGCATCTCATACCAATCTTTATAAGTGATGGTCATCTTCTCAATAATTCTTTTAATGTTCTTGTTGGCCGCTTCCATTGCCCCATTCATCTGAGGTCGATAAGGAGTTGAATTTCTGTGATTTATATGGAACTGTTGACATAAATTTGTCATCAATTTATTGTTGACGTTTGTGCCATTATTTGTGATAATTGATTCAAGAACTCCATATCGGGCTATTATGTCTCCTCATGAATCGGACTATTACCCCTTTAGTGACACTGGCATATGATGAAGCTTCTACCTTAGTGAAATAATCAATGGCTACTAGTATGAATCTATGACCATTGGATGCTTTTGGACTAATTGGCCCGATAATGTCAATTCCCTACATGGAGAATGGCCATGGTGAGGATAATGAATGAAGTTCTTTGGGTAGGGCATTTATTCGGTTTACATAGACTTGACACAAGTGATAGTGCTTGATATATTTGATACAATCTGATTCCATTGTTAACCAATAGTAGCTCATCTTCATGATTTTTCAAGCAAGCATGTATCCATTCTTGTGAGGTCTACATACTCCTTTATGCACTTCTTTCATTAGTTCGCATGCCTCTCTTTTGTCCACACATCTTACTAATGTGGTGTCAGGTGATCTTCTATAAAGCACAAGCCTATTTAATAAGAAATGACTTACTAACCTTTTGAGTGTTCTTTGGTCATTTTTGCTAGCCACTTCAAGGTATTTGCTTTCTTGGAGGAAAGTTTTGATATCGTACTACTAAAGCTTGTCATCTTGTGCTTTTTCAATTACCAGATAGTAAGCGGGCCTATTTTCAATTTCTATTTTCAATGGTTGGACTTCGGTTCCCCCTATTAGTTGAAATATAGAAGCTAATGTGCCAAAGGCATCTACAAACTGATTTTGAGTCCTTGGGATGTATGTGAAGGTGACTGCCTTGAATTCTTCGATCAGCTCTGTCAAATGTTGATGGTATGGCACTAATTTGGGGTCCTTAGTTTTGTATTGCCCTTGTGTTTGTAGTATGATGAGTGAAGAATCTCTATATACATCCAATTCACGAATTTCCATATGGCAAGCCATTTTGAGACTAAGGATGCATGCCTCATATTCTGCAATGATATTAATATACGAAAATGCGAGTCTCGTTGCTTAGGTGAATTGTGTTCCTTCTAGTGATATGAGCACTACCCCGATTCCACAACCAAATACATTGGCAGCTCCGTCAAAGAACATCTTCCATTTAGGTTTTTGCACTATCTTGTATTCTTCTACCGGTTTGCCCTTCGCAATTAATATGTTTTCATTAGGGAATTGGGCCTATGATTCTTGGAGATCTCCCTCAATTAGGTGTTCTACCAACTGATTTGTTAGCAATTGCCCTTTCATTGAATTTTGATTTATGTATATGATATCAAATTCTGATAGGAGCATTTTCCATTTAGAGATTCTTCCTAACAAAACGGGCTTCTCTACCAAGTATTTCAAAGGGTCATGTCTCGTTAATAATTCAATAAGATAGTAGAGGGTATACTGCCTCAACCGGTGCATGACCCAAACCAAAGCACAACAAGTCCTTTCTATTTCAGAATACCATTGTTCCCCGTCTGTGAACTTTTTACTTAGGTAATATATGGAACGTTCCTTCCCCTCTTCATCCTTTTGCCCCAGTACGCACCCCATGGATTCAAAGAGTATCGTGAGGTACAAGAATAAGGGTTTTCCTTGTTTTGGGACTACGAAGACTAGGGGATTAGTAAGGTAATCCTTGATCATTTTAAACTCTCTTTCGCATTCATTGTCCTATTCTATCGTAGCATTCTTTTTCAGTAGACGGAATAGTGGACGTCACTTATTCATGAGTTGTGAGATGAAATAGGCTATGTAATTCAACCTTCCCAATACACCTCTCACCTCCTTGATAGTGCACGGAGAGGGTAGTTCCAATATGGCCTTTACTTTGTTAAGGTTAATTTTAATACTTTCTCGACTTATGATAAACCCTAACAGCTTGCCTATTGTGACCCCAAAAGTGCATTCTTCAGGATTTAACTTCAGCTAAAACTGTCTCAATCGCTTGAACAATTTCCTTAGGATAACCACATGGTTCTCTTCTCTTTTAGATTTGGCTATCATATCGTCGATGTATACTTCAACCTCTCGATGCATCATGTCATGGAGTATCACGACCATGGCTCTCTGATACATCGCCCCAGCATTTTTCAAACCAAAGGGCATAACTTTTTAACAAAAAGTTCCCCATGTTGTGATAAAGGTTGTTTTAGTCTTATCTTCTTCCGCCATTTTCATCTGATTATATACTGAGAAACTATCCATAAATGAGAAGAGATGATTCCCAGTAGTATTATCTACCAAGACGTCAATATGAGGCAAAGGGAAATTATCTTTAAGCGTAGCTTGATTCAAGTCTTGGAAATCTACGCACACTCGTACTTTCCCATTCTTCTTTAGAACCAGGATTAAGTTTGCTACCCATTCTGAGTAGTCTGATACCTTGATGAATCCCACTTCTAGTAGTTTCTTGACTTCCTCTTTAATGTTTAATAACATATCAAGCCTAAATCTTCTCAATTTTTGTTTTTTAGGTTTGGCATCTTCTCTTGTGGGTAGCTTGTGAACTACTATTGATTGATCGAGTCTTGGCATGTTGTCATACAACCAAGCGAATACATCCGCATATTTAATCAATAACTCGGTTATCTCACGCTTTTGCTCACTACTCAAGTTGGCTCCAATTTTAAGGTTTTTAGGGTCCTCTATGCTTTCTAGATTAACTGTCTCCATTAGCTCGTCAATTGAGATCTTACCTTGTTTATGTCTTTGCCAACTTTCTTGTATCATTTCGTAGTTAAGGATATCGCTTCTAACTGTTGATCCAGCAGTGTCAGCAACGATATCAATGTTTTGACTGCTTACTTGCGCGAAATCTCCCTGACGTTTGACAGTAGGGAATCTATGGGGAAAGTGAGGCGAGAGTATATATATAAGTAAAAGAAATGAACTGCAATTTATTGGTATTTTATTTGAAGATTTAAACCTCATTGAAATGGTAATCACAATGGAAATTTGTTCAATAGTTGTTCCCTATCCTTAAGCTGACCTAGCACTATTAAAAGGATAACAAAACCAGTTGTTAAGAGTTGGATGCTGATTAGACGTGCAAGAAGCTGAGCCCTCATCGCTGACATTGGTTTGGATCATCCCTAGCTCTTGAATGATAGCGGGCTGCAAGAAAGTTTGTTAAAGGGGTGGAAAATTCAACTGGGTATCATTCAACTTCACTTTCCTTCTGCTTCTAATACCTCTTGCTTGAGCTTCTTCTTGGGAGGTAGGAACGTACCCTAGTCCAAACGTCCCTTGCTGCCCCTCTTTGAACTGATGCCCCTCCTTACTCATGACCATGCTTACTTCACTGAACATTTAGAGCCCCAAATCTTCAGGACCATCCTCCCCGATGTAGGGTATAACTGTTTCTTTGTAAATGGCATAATCCCGTTCTCCCAATACAGTAATTATCTACCCGTTTGCTATGAACTTAACCTTCTGGTGGAGACTCGAGGGTATAGCTCTAGTAGTAAGTATCCATGGCCTTCCTAGTAGTAGATTGAAAGGCCTTGGTATGTTGAGGACTTGGAATAAGATGTTGAACATCTGTAGACCAATCTCTACCGGTAAGCTAATTTCCCCTACCATCTCCTTCATGGAACCGTCGAAAGCCCTAACCACTGTTGAACTCGGCTTGATATTGCTCATATCAAGTCTAAGTAGGTCGAGGGTGGCCAAGAGGCACACATTTAGGGAAAACCCATTGTCTATGAGAACTCGAGAGACTATTGTGTCATTACATTTTACCACTATAAATAGTGGTTTTGTATGTTGGTCTCCATCCTCTCCAAGCACTTTAGGGGAGAATGATATTTGATCTATAGTGAAGATTGAATATGCTACATGGCTCAGCTTTTCTATTGCGATGCCTTCTGGTGCCCTGATTTGTTTGAGCACCTTGAAAAGTGCTTCTCTATGAGGCTCGGATGTCGTGAGAAGGCCCGTAATTGATATTTGGGCTAAAACTTTATTAAGTTGATCCATGATCTTATATTCACTTGATTTGATCATCTTCGTGAATGTGGGGAGCCCTTCTTCTTCTTCCTTCTCTAATTCGGTGGTAGGCTCTTCAGTTGAGGTCTTGTTCTTAAGATCATAAATCCTTCTCGAACAGGTGATTCCTCCTATAATAGGAGATCCTTCCTGATTAAGGGCCTGATAATCAAACGGTGCCCCTTTATACTTTTTGGATGGTATTGGGACATTAAACACATACTTCTTCTTTATAATTTTCACCTTGGTCACTTGTCCCTCATAACACTTTATAACTATCGGCTTCGGGTCTAATTTGATCATGTTCACAAACTCATCTTTCTCCCTTTGTGGGTTGTCATCCTTTTCAAATTTAGGTCCCCACCTACTAGGCAATCCATAAACTATTGGGGTGAATGAGTAATTTACTACGTACTCAAACCTCCCTTGTGATTCACCTAGGGTATCAACCATCGGATCTCTGGCTAGCCACCTCTTCTTCATTTGTGATTTAGGGGCTTTATTTGAGGCTTAGCGTGGGCAATTTGCTCATTGTGCTGTCGTCTTTACCTATTTTGGGGACTTCTTTAATTTGGAGTCTAGTTCTTCGGATGTGATCATGTTGACCGTAGGCATGTAGTTGGGTAGTGGATTAGTGCTAACATTAGGTGTTGGCGGATTGACAAAATCCAATTATACTATCCATGCATCGATCGGGTCTTAGATTTTGTTTCGGAGCCTCCAACATCTATCTGTGGAATGCCCCTCTTGTCCCATATGGTACTCGCATTTGAGGTTTGGATTAAAGTTCCTTGGCTTGTACCAATTGTTGGGGATTTCAAAGCTGATTAGATTATCTACTCATAATCAAGCAAAGACTTGGCTGAGGGAGATAGGTATTGGAGTGCATTGTCTTACAACTCCCGTAGCTTGGGTCTGATTCACCGACGACTACTAGATTGGGGTGTTCGCTGCCTGGAATGTTACATGAGACCCAACTCTGTCAACCCGACTGGAATTAACCGTGTTAACAATAGATTCCTAGTTTTACTACCTCCCATGGGTCTTGGAGATGACGTAACTTTAAGAAGGTCAACAATATGGAGTTTCCCAGATGTAATGGCATTCTTTACCCGGCATCCTATTGCCACTACCTCTGCAAAGCTGGATGATGTCTATCCTACCAGGTGTGTGAAATAAGTCTTTTCTAAAGTGTTGACAAATATGAATGTTAACTCTTTCTCTGAAATTGGGGTTGTCACCCTGGCAGCTTGAGCCCTCCAATGCTAGGCGTATTCTTTGAAGGATTCGTTGTGTCTCTTTCGAAGGCTTCCCAGGTCCATTACCGAAGGGATAACTTCAATGTTGAATTTGTATTGCTCGTAAAATACACGAGCGAGTCTTTCCCAAGTATTGACTTGTTTGAAATCTAAGTATACGTACTAGATGAGAGCAGGACCTGTGAGGTTGTCCTAGAAGGTTTGGACCATGAGTTGGTCATATTGGGCATATTTGCTCATTTTCCACACGTATAGCCTTATATGCATCTTAGGACATCCAGTGCCATCATATTTTTCAAACTTCAAGACTTTG
Organism: Laguncularia racemosa; assembly: GCA_037954665.1. NCBI lineage: Eukaryota > Viridiplantae > Streptophyta > Magnoliopsida > Myrtales > Combretaceae > Laguncularia > Laguncularia racemosa. The sequence continues at coordinate 153,582 of JBBMOL010000559.1, forward strand.
AACTTTTCTGGATAGGCTTCTTCCCCACAGACTGGTAGACTGGTGATGCCGGTTTGCTCGATGTTGTTAGATCCTTCTAAGGTCTTCATTTTGTCAACCAGTTGTTGGAAGAGCTTCTTTTCTATCTCCTTTTATCTATCCTCCATTTCTTTTTTTATATCATTCGAGGTTGGACCGAGATTAACCTTCGGTTCATATTCGAATGCTGGGTTGAGATAGGAGTTAATTTCCTCATATCCTAGCAACTGATTCTCCACTGCCTTTCCCTTTCGAGCTCTTAGATGTTCTTTATGAGTAGGTTAGGTGGTGATGTGCCTAAACACACTTAAAAGCACATCCAAAAGACTTAAGATCAACTATCTCAAGTCTATGCAAAATCGGATCCAAAAATGGCACTTTTCAAATGAACCCTAATGTTGAAATGATGAAATTCAATCAACCAATAATATAATCAGATTACCCCAAAGAAAATGCCTTCTAATAACACTCTAATGTCATATAATCCACTCAATTGAAGCCTCAATTTGACAAGGAGAAACCGTAACAAAACAATCCTTTTTCCAAATGGTGAAAATCACGTTTTCTAGGGAAATTTTCAATGATGATCCAAATCAAATGATAAGTACTTCAAATAATCACAAGAATTCGTGTACAATAAGATGTAAATCTGACCAAGAACTATCTCAAATCAACCCTAGATATGACACACTAGAGAAGAAAAGAAATCACAACAAAATGAAATTGATATAACTCACAATTTCAAGATGTTGCACTCGCCACAATTTCAACTTTTTGGGATTGAAATTGATAAGAGAATTTGGAATTAGGAAAACCCTAAGCCCTCTCACGAAATGTGAAGTGTTTTTTTTCTGCAAAATTAGCCTCCTCAAACCCTCTCTTAAGCAAGTATTTATACTTGCTACTCCTAGGGTTAAAAAGTCCTCAAAATTACAAGTTTGCCACTTTTAAGATGGCTAACCCTAAATGAAAATTACAAGGAAATAAAAGTGTCTCAAAACCAAAATACAACTAAAATAGTTCATAAAAGAAGAAATATATAAAATAAATGGTCTTCATGATGCCGATCTTCTATAGGATCCGTCGGTTCAACTCATCGCCGGTTCAGGTCGGTCCATGGATAACCCACAATCTAAGTCTGAGTGAGTTTATCCATTGCCCTGTAAAGCATGATAAGTATTCCTGTTGGAATATAAAATACATGAATAAGATAAAAGAGGTTAGTAAACGAATAATTCCAGGGTCGATTTGCTCAAAATGGGTCCTCATCGCTAAGATTCGAAATCCTTTAGTTCTTGCCCCAATGATAGGTCTTGTCGGATTTTTATTCCTATCATTTCCTCGGGCCTCAAAAAGATTTTTCCTCAAATCTAGTAGATCAAATGCAATAGAGAATTTATTTTCTCCTAGTAATCCATCTGAAGAAGTATCTCTGCAGAACCCCAATATCTGAAATACTACAAGTGGTGATTGTTTTCTCTCCTCCATTTCCAGGATGTATCTCTTCTGCAACATAAATAATGACCCATTATCCACTGAGGTATCCCCTATCTCAACCCATTTCACTGATATTGTATCCTCATTTTCTAACTCATTTGTATGTCGCTGATCTTCAGGGTCTTCTAATGGTTGGCCCAACTGCTCATGACCCTCTAAAATCTTTGAAGGTGAATGTAACTGTCTCTGAACAGTCTGACTCTTTGGTGGTCTGCTCGTCTGACTATGATTATCAGGATCCTCTGAAGGTTGGCACATCGATGCCTGACAAATTTTATGCTCTAAGGGTTGGCTCGTGTCACTAGAGCCCTCAAGAACCTTTGAAGGTTGGCATACTTGCGTCCGCACAATTTGGTCCTCCCATTCTAGGTAATCATCTGTGGAACCCCTACCATCAAATGAAGGCATCTGTAGCTTCGCACACTCTGGCCCTCGAGGTGGTCTAAATTCCCTATCCAAGTATGGTTTAAGCCCAAAATTATCATCTCTATCTTCCCTAAGAGAATGATAATCTCCCTTTACTCTAGGTGGCGCCTGAAGGTTTACCACAGGTGGTGGTGGCAATGTCATCCTATCAATCTTTGTTGCTAATGTAGCAACAAATTTGCTAAGGTCCCAAAGTTGTTCATATAGAGTTCTTCCATTTGTATTTCGACAACTTGGTCTGCTACCCACTTGGTTATTGGCCTCATTGCTACTGTACCCATTCACATTATCATATGACATGTTTGTGGATGCGATTTATCTAAATTACAAGCGTAATATCAAATAATTTGTAGCACACTCCCTTCACTTCACCATGTCACGTTAACAAGTTTGGATAACAATACACACACTTATATACCCATGGTGCAACAAGTCACCAATGCAATAAATACTTTTATCACTTCAAGTATATTAGAATAATTGAAGCACAAATAAATACTCCCAAGTAGTTAAGATATTGAATTCAACTAAGCAAGTGTTTAAGTAATAATACTTAATAACTTTCACACTTAAATGCTTATATTTGAATTTCAAACTTCACCACTTAACTTTCCTTTCTTGCTAAAGTTTTACGCCCACAATGAGTCTTAATGTACATCACCTTGCACTACACAAAACTCCACAAATTTACACCACCACACACACCTAATCACGTTGCACTCACTTCACCACAACACAATTCACCATTTTACAACACCTTCAATTAACATACACACATAATGCCACACCTACATACCCTTCACTAATTTTACAAAAAACACAACTCCACACACATATACCTTTTATACACGTTGCAACAACAAAATGTACTCCACTTCCCACAAGTTCTAACTGCAACTTTACAACAAAATAGGCAGCAACTTTCAATTTGAAATTCAAACAACTTCACTTATTGCAAGCCTTCCTCAATTGGTAAGTAATGAATTCAAATTCAAATAGCACTCATTAACTCCCACAACTTAATGGCATGTGTTTGAATTCAAATAAATTCCTTACTCATCAAAACTCAATGCAAATCTGTAAATTGCACTTCTCCAATTCAGAATTACATAATGGAAATCAAAACAACAAGCTACACAACCTCCTTCGCACCACAACTAGTCATGACAATCACAAGGTAATTTTTTCAAGCTCAAACAATTGTTGAATTAACAACACTTCTATTCTTCCTTCCTTCCACGAAAATTATTAATCATAAGATGATACAACAACCTTCCCAATCCAACTCCAACAATCAGCAAATTAAATTCCAAACCAAGGTAATTTCACAATCTCAAAACCACAACAACAACACAATTTGCGGTTTTCACTAAATCACCCTAATTGATGATTAACTCCATGAAATCAAATAAAACCAATTCCCTTCTCTCAACATGTGCTCTGATACCAAAAAGATGATGTGCCTAAACACACTTAAAAGCACATCCAAAAGACTTAAGATCAACTATCTCAAGTCTATGCAAAATCGGATCCAAAAATGGCACTTTTCAAATGAACCCTAATGTTGAAATGATGAAATTCAATCAACCAATAATATAATCAGATTACCCCAAAGAAAATGCCTTCTAATAACACTCTAATGTCATATAATCCACTCAATTGAAGCCTCAATTTGACAAGGAGAAACCGTAACAAAACAATCCTTTTTCCAAATGGTGAAAATCACGTTTTCTAGGGAAATTTTCAATGATGATCCAAATCAAATGATAAGTACTTCAAATAATCACAAGAATTCGTGTACAATAAGATGTAAATCTGACCAAGAACTATCTCAAATCAACCCTAGATATGACACACTAGAGAAGAAAAGAAATCACAACAAAATGAAATTGATATAACTCACAATTTCAAGATGTTGCACTCGCCACAATTTCAACTTTTTGGGATTGAAATTGATAAGAGAATTTGGAATTAGGAAAACCCTAAGCCCTCTCACGAAATGTGAAGTGTTTTTTTTCTGCAAAATTAGCCTCCTCAAACCCTCTCTTAAGCAAGTATTTATACTTGCTACTCCTAGGGTTAAAAAGTCCTCAAAATTACAAGTTTGCCACTTTTAAGGTGGCTAACCCTAAATGAAAATTACAAGGAAATAAAAGTGTCTCAAAACCAAAATACAACTAAAATAGTTCATAAAAGAAGAAATATATAAAATAAATGGTCTTCATGATGCCGATCTTCTATAGGATTCGTCGGTTCAACTCATCGCCGGTTCAGGTCGGTCCATGGATAACCCACAATCTAAGTCTGAGTGAGTTTATCCATTGCCCTGTAAAGCATGATAAGTATTCCTGTTGGAATATAAAATACATGAATAAGATAAAAGAGGTTAGTAAACAAATAATTCCAGGGTCGATTTGCTCAAAATGGGTCCTCATCGCTAAGATTCGAAATCCTTTAGTTCTTGCCCTAATGATAGGTCTTGTCGGATTTTTATTCCTATCAGGTGGTGTGAAGGAGGCCAATGCTTTCCGTCAAGAGGTAGACTTGCGCAACCAGTTGTTAGACCGTTTGTTCTAGGGATAGGATCCTTGGGTTTGAGGCGGCATCTGCACTGGTGTTGTCATGATGGTCGTTGTTATTACCACTACTTGCCATCTTGGTTTTGGATTGGGTGTGGATTGGAGTCCTTAGAGGGTTTGGTTGTTTAGGAGCTGTTTTTTACACCTAGTAAGCATTTTTTAGCTAATGTATGTATGTAAATATAATGCATGTATCACACAGATGATTAAGAGAAAAGAGGGACCAACAACTAATTAATGATATAATACTGAAATTTTTTTTATTAATATTGCAAAATTTGGAGTTTGATACTTTGAAAGCATGAAAAAGGAAAGATACAATATTGGTCTATTTCCTAATTCCTAGTCTTCTTTTTCTTCGGCTGCATAAGCGTCGGTTCTCCGTCGATGATAGCTTCTAATTCTCTGATTCTTGCCTGAGTCTTCTCCAGTTAAGCTTCTAAGGCTTTATTTCTCTTGTTAGACTCTTTGAATCTATTTTTCCAGAAATCCTTTTCATAGTCTACAGCTTCAAAGTAGACTTCCATTCGATCTATGACCTGTTCCATGTAAGTTCTCAGTTCTAGACCTATGTTATTTAGCACAGGTTGAGTGACAGCTGAGACTCGATACACCCTTTCTCCTGTCTGGTATAATTAGTTGATCATGAAATCTCTTCATGCATGATAGGATGACCTTATTGTAGTAGCTACACATGGCAGTCCAGAGGATGTCATTGGTATTGAAACCTTTGAGTACTTCTACCCAACTGTGGCTGGTAAGATCATCAGGCAGCTTCATCCTCTCTTTGCAGGAATCCACAAGGTCCACTTGCTTAACAAGAACACAGTAAGAATGTCACTTCGGCTAAGTCTCGGATAAAATCCCTAAATCACGGATCATGTGGAGGTGGTTAGCTAGAGACCCAACAGTCAGTACCCTAGGCAAATCACATGGGAGATTTGAATATCTAGTGAATTACTCTTTCATCTTAACCGAGTATAGGCTATCTGGTGGATGGGGGCTCGAGTTTGAAAAAGAATACAACCCACTAAAGGAAAAAGACGAGTTCGTGATCATGATTAAATTGGACTAAAAACCGATAGTCGTAAAGTGCTACAAGGGACAACCTACTAAGGTGCAAATCCCAAAAAAGAGATATTTATTCAATATCCCAATACCCTCAAAGAGGTATAAGGTAGCGCCTTTTAACTATCAAGCCCTCGAGCAGGAGAGACCTCCCATCATATGAGGAATCACCCGCTCTAGGAGAATTTATGACCCTAAATACAAGATCTCAACCAGAGAGCCTAACATTGAGGTAAAGAAAGAGGAAGAAGAGGGGCTCTCTACATTCACGAAAATGGTCAAAGCAAGCGAATACAAGATCATGGAACAACTTAACAAGGTTCCAGCCTAGATATCACTTATGGGCCTCCTCACAACGTCTGAGCCTCATAGGGAAGCACTCTTCAAAGTACTCAAACAGATCAAGGTACTAGAGGGCATCGCAATAGAGAAGTTGAGCCATGTGGCAGATTCAATCTTCACCATGGATCAGATATCTTTCTCTCTTGAAGAGTTGGGAGAAGATGGAGACCAACACATGAAACCATTGTTCATAGTGGTAAAATGCAATAACATAATTATCTCCAGAGTACTCATAGATAACGGATCTTCTGTCAACGTATGCCCTTTTGATGAGAGCCATGATGGGAGCTAAGCCAGAAGATGGAATGTAGATCCTCTTGAAGTGCCACCTGGACCGATCACAAGAACTCGAGCGAAATAGTTCAAGGAAGCACTTAACGGGTTGATAAAGGATGTCCACAAAGCCGGAAAGGATTGGAGCAACCATGAAGTCGGAAAGGATTGGAATAACCATGAGAATGCCCTTGCTCTTGTACAAGTCATAATAGATACGGGTTGAAGGGGGCATGTCTTTACAAGGCACGGTCGTGTAGTAAGTCTGGAGGCTCCACAGAAACATACACGGTCGTATACACAGTTCAAAGGCACGACCGTGTATGCTGTCAAGAATATCTACAGAAACATACACGTCTAGAAAGGCACGGCCATGTATACACTCTACGTCGGCTCCAACGCCGTCGGCCGTTAATCCAATGCCACTGGCCTTTAATTCCCTGTTTTCTTATTTTTTCCACAACTTAATGATGTTATGTCGTTTTAGGCTTTTATTATTACGAATTGTAAACCCTACTATAAAGCTTCTAGGGTTGAGAACAGAAATATACAACATACAAGTTTGAATAACACTTTTGAGAGAATTCCTCTCTTGGTTCTTTAAAGAACTTTCCTTGAACTTATCGGATTTTCTTCCGTGGCGTTCATCCCGACTTATCAATCGGTCTTTCATCCCGATTGTGGCATCCACATAATATTCCAAAGTTCTTACCTCACTTATAGGCAACGGGTTGCGGTTTCCACTCAATTGATTGGCATCTTGGGTAACAATTCCGAACGTATTGGTATTAGGTTTCGTCACACGTTGGCGTGGTTCGTATTAGTTTGGTATCAGAGCCTAGGTTTGTTAAACATTAGTTTGGTTTGAGGAAGGTAACATCAAAACCCTAACTCCAATCGTTCATATCAAGTTCATAGTGTTAATTGTCTATTGAAAGTGTAGTACCTTCTATTCACTTTTGCTACCAAAAAAAAAAATCACGATAAAAAAAAAGGAACGTGATCAAGAGAAACAAACAAAGGCAACAAAAAGAAAAGAAAAAGAGGAAATTTTCGAGCCCTAGAGTTGTTTTGAATCCTACGGAAGGGATTGGTGTAGTTTGGGTTAATTCCAAGAGAATTGAGAAGAGGAATTGGTGAGTTGATATCATCATTGCTTGTGAGAATACACGAATGACTGTGTGATATCATCCTTTGAGCGAAACACATAAAGGAGTGTATCGTGAGGCTTAATCATATATATTTGTGTTAGTACTAACCTTTTTTCTACAGGAACTATGTCAAGGTAACATTCTCCTAAAAGTGAGAGGGGAAAGTTTGATGCTAAGTTAGTGATTGAGGCATTGAGGGTTGAGAACAGAAATATACAACATACAAGTTTGAATAATACTTTTGAGAGAATTCCTCTTTTGGTTCTTTAAAGAACTTTCCTTGAACTTATCGGATTTTCTTCTGTGGCGTTCATCCCAACTTATCAATCGGTCTTTCATCCTGATTGTGGCAACCACATAATATA